>PVIJ01015839.1:0-34893 GCA_004024925.1 Scalopus aquaticus
TTGAAATCAGGGAGTGAAATTCCTCCGTTTTCTTTCTTTTTAGTTAGGAGGGCTTTAGCTATGCGAGGTTTTTTGTGGTTCCATATGAATTTCATCAGTAGTCGATCTATTTCTTTGAAGAATGTCATTGAGATTTTTATTGGAATAGCGTTGAATCTGTAAATTGCTTTTGGTAGGATTGCCATTTTGATAATGTTAAGATCCATGTTTAATCTTTTGAGAAACCTCCATACTACAAAAAAAACTTTATTTTTCTCTCAGTGTTTCTTTTGGTGGGCAAGGACCTGATGAGGCAAATGGTCAGGATTTATTTTCGGTAAAGGAAATGAGAAGCTTTCATAATTGGACTCACTCAATGAATGACTGGAGGCTACACATAGGTATTCTTGGGGCAGTGAGAGGGAATGTCTCTATATGAGAAAAGATTGGTTTTTAATTTTATAATCATAATGTTCAAATGACTCTCTTAATTCAATACTGTACTTTCCAGAACTGGGGACAGAACTGAAGTGTCCAGGTGGAAGCTGTACCCTGGGACTGAAGAAAATAGGAAATCTCAAAGTGAGCTGTGAGGAGTTCCTGCTGATGGGGCTTCGCTATCAACATATGAGTCCTCCTTCTCCCAATATTGACTATATCTCCATCCGACTGGACCTCACAGATAGCAGAAGTAAAATCACATATAAGGTAGAGCTTGGGTTTTGTGTGTCCCCAGATGACCCCAGCAAAAGAGCCAGTCCTCTGGGTGTGCGCAGGCTGTCTGTCATGTCAGGGGGAGCTCCTGTGTGGTTGTGGGTAGAACTGCCTGGTGACCCACTGGAACTGCAGACTTGTTTATTTTATCAGTAAGTGCCTAAAACAATAACTTTTGTATAGATCAATAAATTATTTCCTTCCCCTGGCTCTTGTTTAGATGTACCATGATTCAGTCAACTTTAGGAAGAACTGGAATCCCTCTTTCCTATTTTCTTTGTCTTGTCATTTGATTTTTATCTTTCCTTCATGCTTCATTTCCCTCTACTTTATTAGAAGCTCTTTTCACCTGTCAGAGAATATTAGAGTCCATGTGTCCACTCTGCAAGAGAGACAGTGGGAAATTGGGAGGAAGGGGAACCAATCTCACTTTATGGATATAGTAGATTGTAGAATTTTTGCCCTTCTAGACTTTGAGATGAAGGGCTGGGATATCAAGAGGCGGGTCCCCAGAGGACTCCTTCAGTTTCTCATCTTTCAAGTTCTCCTGCCATTTCCTCTTCTTGATCTCTTCACATTGAGATAATGGCAGAAAATGGAATCAATTTACATGAAATATTTAACATGCTGCTCTGCTTATTTATGTACTCTGTAACTGGCTTTTTTGAGAAGCCAGGGTGACTGTGTATCTGCTGAAACAGCTTAGATTTTGTGCTGCTCTAAGGTGATCCAAGGTTTCATTTGTGAATGACCTCCATCTTTCACAACCTGTATTTTCATTGGGATTTTTCTTAAGAGTTGCAAATATTGAATATTATTATCCCAAATAATTGATAAAACAAGGAATGATAAGTAATTCTCAATCAAATCATGAAGTCTTAGAATTGAGATTTGGAAAAAAAATTTGAGGTTGGTTAAATTGACCAGATAAATCACTAAGGGAAACTATGAAGGATGGATTGGAACTTAATATAAACAATTAAGAGTGTGAACACTGGGCCCAGCTTGGATGATTTTTGATGGCTTATTAATTAGTTGTGTAACTTTGAACTTTATGTCTCATTTTTGAAAATCTTAAAATGGGGTGTGATAGTACCTGCTTAGAATAATTGAGATTAAATGAGATAACACTTATAAAGCACTTGCCATAAAACCTGGCACATTTTGCAACTTAAAGAGCTTCCCAATGAAAATATGATTCATCAACAAATTTGGAAGTAGTCAGTTTAGTCCAATAATTTATTTTATGGTGGTGACCAAAGAAATCACATAGCCAGCCCATGGGAATAAAACTGTTCATGGCTAATCCCAGACTGAAACTCTAGGTTCACTAATGATTGCTTATCTCAATAAATCATATTGGAGCCATTTTTCTTCCTGACTGATTTCTCTCCTTTTCCCTCTCTTTGTATTGTAGTAAGGCTCTATTTGTTTATATTTAAAAATTAATTTTATTGGATGTTTACCCTTCCAGTGATCTTGTTTTATTTAGAATTAACCTATTCCACAGCCAGTTGGCATGCCATAAAACAGATTATTTTATGATTACAAAATCATATGCTCACTATAAAAAATATTTTTTTAAAAACAGAAAGTAAGATAAACCCCCCAAATCTAGCTATATGCCTACCATTTAAAAATACCTAGACATATACACACTATGGGGAGATATGCACTTCAGAGTTGGTTTTGTCTTTTTTTTAAAATTTTATTTATTTATGCATACAAGCTGGGGTACAGGTCAGAGGCGCGGGGTGGCGAGACAGTTCACCAGAGACAGCGTGGGGAGCAGAACAGGCAGATCAGAAGCACACTGCTGAGGGGAGCAATGGGCGAGGCAGGAGAGGTCTGCCGCACCATGTGGATTCTCCCCAGCTGGGTGTCGAACCAGTATCACTTGAAGCTGACAGCTCCACAGCGCAGTGCTCAACCGCTGCGCCAATGGGGAGGCTCCTGGTTTTGTCTTATGCTATTGAATGTATACTATATATTGCACGTTGCCTCTTATTCTTTTACCTTTATGCTTTTACAATCCATCCTTACTAAGTAACTTGACTAGAAACCTGTACTTTCTGCTACATTTTAAGGTTTGCTGTTAACATTTGCCTCTCTAATTCACTTGAAACATTTTACTATATTATGAAACACAAAGAACAGATTTTACCCCCAAGAAGTCACATTTTCAACTCTGTTTGCTGAATAATCTATTTCCCATTGATTTTTGATGATTCTTTTATTATATAGAAAGCTATTGTTTATATTATTTCAAAGCTAGCTCTTTTGTTCTTTTGATTTGTCTCCTTGTCCTTATGCCAATACCGTGTTATTCTAAATATAACAGATCTGTGTAACACACTTCATTATTTTACAAACCAGTTTTTCCTCATCCCTCCTTTTCAAAGTTTATTCTTCATTCTCACCTATATTTAGTTCCAGATAAATAATTAAGTCATTTATGTTAGTTAAAAAAAAGCCACTAAGTACTTTATCAGGATTGGATTAAAGCTATAAATTATTCTGGGAAGAATTGAAATATCAGAACATTTACCATATGGAGTCTTATCCAGAAATGAGATATCTCAGTTCAGCTAAGCAAATGATCTTTGAAGTTTCTGGAAAGTTTGCAGTTTTCTTCATGTAGCTGAAGCAGTTATTAAGTCCAGTCCTAGACAGTTTGTTTCTGTAAAATTATTGTGAATAGACTCTTTTCCCTCCATTATATCTTCTCATTGCTACAGATGATAATAAGAAAGCTATTTTTTGGTATAATTTTCTTTCATGTGGCTTCTTTCTTGAATTCAATTATTCTAAGAAATTTTCATTTCTTTTCCTCCTAAAGACCATAATTATATCTTGCACTGATGATAATAATTTTGTCCTCTCTTTTTCAGTAATCATTCCTCTTATTTCTATTCTGTTCTCCTCTGGTTTGACCAGAATAATATTAAATGTAATGATGCTTATAACAATCCTTGTCTTGTATAGTTCATCAATATAAACTGCATCCACACTGTCCTTTCTAATGCTTCTTGCCTTGATTTCGTCTTTCTTTGCAATTAATATGGCTACTAATGCATCCTTTCTTACATGATAACCTTGGAACATCCTTTTACTTTTAATCTGTGTGTATTTTTATTTTGAGTACCTCTACTGGAAGGCATATGTAATTGGATGTTAATTTCAGAATATTTGTCTTGAACAGGGAATACAAGTTATTTCTGTAATAAAGGGTATGCGGATTTTTATCTATCATTGTTTTCTGATGTCTTGCTAATTTAAAAAATTGACTTGCATTCTGGGTTATATTTTCTTTGCTTTTATCTTTACTTATTTGAAACTTTTTTAGCCACTTTATGTTTGATTAGGACCTGAATTTAAAAATTCTTTAACATCTATTTTTTAATATTTAAAGATACAAAAATGACTCTTCTTAAATGAGGATTGAGCCCATTTATCCTTTCTCTTGGCAATTGCCTACTTCTCATGCAGTTTTAGTTCTAGCATATGATTTTTATACCTTATGTTTCTTTTATCATCTTTTGCTTCACATAATTCATTTTGACACTTGTACCCACTTTTAAAAACAGGTTTAAAATGACATACTTATTCAGGCTTCACTCTAGGCTTAACTGGGCTTATTATCCAGCTCCAGTGTTCTTCTACCATGATATCCCCATTCTTGAATTTTCAAATTATGCATCTTCAAATAATTTTTCTCAATGGCATGTGAAGAATGGGTACTCCAGACCCTGGGATGTCTCAGTATATCCTTCATTTGTCTTCATAAACCAGCAGTGGGAAGTGAAGGGTTCATCCCTGTACTTGTCTCTTCTGAGATTTATTGGTTAGTTTCTGAACTTCCAGACTAGAGGCCTGGTAGTTTGGGGGAGCATTAAAGGGGCATGTTTGATTTGATCAGGCACTGATGGAATAAGACTTCATGCTCTCTGAGTCTGGCAGATGTTTCAAGCCCCATCTTTGTCTCTGGGGCAATTTCCTGGTTCCTCAGGAGATCTTATATCACAGAGGGCTCTCACCCGCACAACTCTCTTCTCAGGGGGATGAATTTCTAGCTTGAGTGATTACTTGTGATTCCTCCTGTAGCTTGCAGGATATGATTTCACCTCCAGCTTCTTGCTGCTGGGATTCTTTGGCCCTTCAAGGATGAACCCTAAAGCTCAGGATGCAGGATGACCCCAGGTGAACCCTCTGTCCCTCTTGGCCCATATCAGGGAATATACATCTATGTTTTCTTTCTGCCACGAACAAGGGTTATAGGCTGATCCCACATAGCCACCATCGTCCTTCTGTTTGGCCACTTAGTTTTCTTGGGTATAAGAGCAGCATCAGTCCTCTGTGTGAATCACCTATGAAAAGCATTTCAAGGCTAGTCTCAAGGAAACTTCTCCCCTGACACTTAGACATGGGTTGTAAAATTGCTCCAGCTTTTCTGCTTCATGGAGGTATGTGGTATTGGGGGCGGGGGGTCAGGATAGGGTCAGGATAGTAACTCAGCACAATATAAGACTTTTCTTTCCAAACAAGTCTCTTTCCTTTACATCTCTCTACTCTCTTATGTTCTTAGAGTGGCTAGAGGGTTCTAGAGTCTGGAACTGTTCCTAGGCATTTGCTTCATAATTTGTACTTCTCATTCACCTTAATATCTGCTATCTCTTTTCTTGGAATTTCAGTTGAGAATGGACCAAGAACAATTCTATTTTTTAAACATTTTGTTATGTACAAATATAACTCCTAGTCCATATCCAGTGTTCAGCAGTATTGAACCAATGTAACTCTGACAATTAAGCCTGGTTCTCTCGATAATGGAATATTGTCAGTAATATGATGATCTGCAGCTACTTCTTTGAGGATTCTTTTTGCCTGTAGCACTCACTGAGAATTCAGCTCTCATGGTGCAAGTTCGTGCTTTCTCTGGAGACCCCATCATGAAGACATCATCCTCACCACTCTTTCATTTGAGGAGAGAGCCAGCGTCTTAATTTACTTGACAACTGTGCAGCCATCTTTCTGCTGTATGAGTGTTCAGTTATAAATACATTTTTCTTCATCTTGCCCCTTGCCTCTCAAAAACATCGCAGTCAGAAGTAAGATGGCCAGAGGAGGTTGGCAAAATGACACAGCTAAGTGTTTGACTTTGACTGTCTCATTATTTTGGTGCCTAATTTTTCCATTTTATAGATGGGAAAGGGAGGTTTAGAGATAAATAACTTGTAGAAGGCTACTCCAATCATAAATGTTGGAGGTAGAATCCTAAGCACATTCCTTTTGATGCCAAAATTGGTGTCTCTTCTCAGCTCTGGCTACACATAAGCCACTAGAGAGCTTTAAAAATACCAGTTTTGTGGTTCCCTCCTTGAAACAATTAAATTAGAATCTCTGGAGCTAGAGCTTAGGCATTAATATGAATTAAAAACTCCTGAGATGCTTCTAATATGCAACCGGGTTTCAAATCACCGCAGATACACCATCTAGTCTGTGGCTTTATGTTATCATAGCTTCATTCATAATATCTCTCCCTTCATATTTTCTTTCGCCTTCAAAAGTCAGAGAGCATGTGGTTGCCTGTCTACATCAGAGCTGGCATTCCTAACCAGATTCCAAGGGCTGCATTCATGGCCATGTTTATTCTGGAAGTGGATCAGTTTGTCCTGACCTCCTTGACAACCTCTGTTCTGGACTGCGAAGTGGATGAGACTCCCAAGGCCCTGCTGGTGTTCAACATTACCCAACCCCCACTCCAGGGCTACGTGACTCACTTGTTGGATCACACCAGGCCAATCTCCTCATTCACCTGGAGAGATCTAAGTGACATGCAGATTGCCTACCAGCCGCCAAACAGCAGCCACTCTGAGAGGAGACATTATGAGGTAAGATGGGAGAGACAAAGCTTCTAGCTTATTTGGTATTCACAGACTTATTTAAGAGGCCATACCATTATTAAAAATTTTCATTCTTTTTTTGTTTGTGCGAGCTTTTCACTGATGTCCTTAATTTTCATTAATAATGGTGACTCAGGTTCCCTCTTAATAACTATTGGGTTGTTAGTAAAGTCATGACGCATTTTTGCTTGAAAAACATAGAAAAAATATGGCTTAACTTTTCTGACAACCCAATAGTTTCACTATCAATCGTCAGGAAAGTTCTCTTTTTGTCTAACTTGAATCCTTTCTGCTGCAGTTGCATCCTCTTTCCTTTTGTATTCAGTGGGAGCAGAGAACAGCTGGTTACAGACTTGCCCATAATAACCCTTCACATACTTAAAGACCTACCAGCAAGTTGATTCAAACAGGATGGAAAATTTAAACGAACAGATTGATACAGGCTAAGTTCAGGCTTATTAAGTGTCCCTGGGGTTACCAAATTGTCCTCCATTTAATTTAGGTTTTTTCAGCATCAGGCCTCAAGGGCACACAAAAGAATCCAGACTATAAATGATTTGCTTTGCCCTTTGCTTTGCTTTTCTTCACTTCATAATAGTATATGCTTCTATGGCAATTCTGTTTTCTTTCTTGCCCTCATGTCTCTCATTCTTTCGATATTTTGAAGTAATTTCCTATGGGACTTCCAGATTTATGTCAATAAATAAAGCACTGCTGCTACTTGGGTGTATTTTCCTGGCATTGCATAATGTAATGTTAAAGCAGAACCTGTCCAAATGTGTGATTATTTTGTGAGATGGTAACATTCCATTTCTTATTGGGGATAATGTGTTTTTCAGATGTTGGAGGCCAGAAGCCCTGGCTTCTACAGAACTGTGTTCATTTGGCTGCCTGGGGTGGTGGCCGCCTGGGCCTGGGGTGGGGCAGGGCAGTGGCTAATGCTCCTGGAGCTAGTTGAGCATATCCTGGGTCCCAAAGCTAAGGCCGTCCTTTTTTCGGACTTGAAATTTCAACTTGAAATAATAATAAAATTACACGACTCATTTTATTAGGTATTTATTTGAGAAAAAAAAATTTCCCTAGGGAGTACATAGTATCCAATTTTGTATGACTCAACCTAATAAGTATTTATGTTACACCTCCAGAAAACCAACCCTGCCTCCTTATAGTTTCAGTTTTTTTTTTTTTAAGATTTATTCATTAATGCATACAAACTGGGGTGCAGGCCAGAGACATGGGGTGGCGAGAGGGTTCAACATAAACAGAGTGGAGAGCAGAACAGGCAGAAAGACCGAAATACACTGCTGAGGGGAGCAGCGGGTAAGGCAGGAGAGGTCTCCTGTGTCATGTGGGAATCTCCCCAGCCGGGCGTTGAACTTGCGTCACTGCTGCCGACAGCTCCACAGCGCAGCGCTTAACCGCTGCGCCACCAGGGAGGCCCTGGTTTCAGTTTTTGACTGTTATGTTGGTGCCCTTGAGTCTATTACTTTTGGTATGTTGTTGTCTGGTTGTTTCACTTATCCTCTCATAGCACACACAGAAGGAGGCAGTATGCCTTCTTTTTATGCATCAAACCTCATCCTTCTCTGTCAGCACCTGCTGTCATACATCCTCAGCAGGTAATAAGACTCAAAACATATCGTGGAGCCCCACATACTAGCTATGGATTTCATGGGGACAAATAATTCTAGATATTTAAAAATATATCCAGTGTGATAGTTGCTTCAAGAACTATCGTTAATAGCGGCACCATTGGCATTTAAGATGGATCAGTTCTTTCTCTTGGGGCCTGTTCTGTGTAGAGTAGGAGGTGACCAGAATCCTGGTCTCTCTTTACTGGATGCCAGTAGCATCCCCTTCCCCATCAATTTATAAGACCAAAAATGTCCCAGAGATTTCCTTTTGTCTCTGGGGGAACAAAATCACTCCCAGCTGAGAACCACTGCCGAGGAGACCACTGCCTTTGGGAGAGACCTGAGTGGTCTGATGTTAGACTGGCATAGTTTCCTGAGCAAATCTGGGATGCTTTTTTCAGGCTAAGAAATTCTTTCAGGGGGAAGAAAATTAGAAAATATTGCGAAGCTAAGGAACAAGACCTAGAGACTGACATAAGTTAGATCAGCTTGTCAAAACGGAGATCAGGCAGCACCAGAGACCTGAATGTGTTTTTGCCTTATATACCCGGGAAGTAATAGTATTTTATATTATACCTTGTCCGTGTGTGGTTCTTATGTAACTATGTGTTTCTAGGTGGAGCTGGAGGTGTATGACTTCTTCTTTGAGAGGAGCGCACCTATCACTGTCCACATCTCCATCAGAACAGCAAATACAGACGCCCCTCGGGTGTCCTGGAACACAGGTGAAGCTCCGCCACAACACTGGGTGTCCAGAAATGTCACCTTGAGGGAAACACAAGGAAGTATATGGTCAGGAAAGAAAGGTCATTATATTCCTATTTCACACAAAAGGCAACTGAAACTCAGACAAGTTAAAGTCATCAAATAGTTGGAGTCTGTTTTATTTCTTTTCCTAGTGGCAGAGTGAGAAATATAAATCCAGGATTCCCATGTCCTGAAGTCAAATTCTTTCCTCCGTGGGAGGTAAGCCAGAAGGACACATTTCACCCAAATGAGGCAAAAATGGCTATTTGTGATATTGAGCTATAGTTGGATTGTGAGAGAAAAAGCTTCCAAGTTAAGTGATCATTCAAAGGATTAAAAGGTGTAGATTTTAATCCCTTTTAATTTTAAATTGCAAAATGCACATATATGAGCTTAATTGGCTTTTGTTTTTAAATAAAGGCTTTACACTGCCTCTCATTTCTGAATAAACTTATAATGCAGTATACGTATTAGGATAAGTTGTTCATGTGGAGTTACAAAGATTTTCTTCTTTCCACTAATTCCATCAACAGCATACAGAAACATACTTACAGATGATGGGCTGTATTCTGTTGAGGGGAAGATACCTGTGTGTGGCTTGAATCATCAGGTGACGACCCATGTGTTTGTGTGTGTGTGTGTGTGTGTTTGAGTGTGTGTGTCTTGCGCATGGGTATGTGCACGTAGGCAGACACATTTGGATATGTATTTCAGTAGAGATGAGAATGTCAGTTGAACGGCCTTGATTTGTTGTTCAGACCCCCTATGTCCCATACTACCTCTATTAGAGGGATAAGGAGCGAAATAAAGGAATTGGTAACCCAAATTTCAGTAGTGGTCACATGTCACATGTAAAGTCAATTATTGCTTGAGCAATTGCTAGAGACTTAATGTGTGTATGTCTGTTTGTGAGCTGTAGCACTCAGTTATGGAGACAGCTCTGCATCTGGTTTGGCTACTTTGGATATTGGCATCATTTTCAAAATGTTTTTACCTCATTTTCAGCTTAATAGATGTTCATCATTGACAACCTGAAAAATACATTAAATAGAATAGTCATGAATATACAAGTGAAATGATAATGAATCATTTATTACTCCACCACAAAGACATAGCTACTGATAGTATTTTGTTCGATATACTTCCGGTCTTCTTGCTTGTTCTTCTGCTGTGCGCCTTAATGCCCTGTCTGTGTTGAAGCCTTTTGGCTAAAATACCCTTATTACCAATTCAGAGAGTCTTTATCTGGGCTGGTTCTTATTCTCTCACTGCCCCCTTCCCTCCTACTGTTGCCACTAGGGCCTCCTCCTTCCCCTCACGCCCCTGCCTTTCTCCTCCTCGGCCTCCTCCTCCTCCACCTCTGTGCTCCTTCCCCATTCTTCCTTCCCTTTTCCATACGCTGTATGTCTCAGGCCAGGCTCCCCTGCAAACAGACCCTGGAACACACTGCATGTACTAACCCTGCGCTGACAGTAAGAGTAAGGGCAAAGGGACGTGAGGAAGGAAGTCAAGGCGGTGTGACTGAGCTGGTCGCAGATTTACAAGAATGTAAAGTCCCCTAGTGCTGATCTCCCCAGGATGAGATGGAACCACTGTGTGGTGGGAGGCGTCGGGTGGGTTGCGGAAAGGTTGCTGTCAGTTCCTTCCCATCTCCCATCTCACCTTGGTGAGCTTGCCTCACTGATGTCAGCTCCCCGCAAATCCAGGTGGTGTGATTTGACCCCTCTTAGCAGCTGCCACCCAGACTTCCTGAGTCCCACGGGGTAGGTCCTGGCCAAGGTCACAAGGGAGGTCATGCCCAAACTTGACCCTTGCCCAGAAGGACAGTTGGAGTAACTACCCTGATGAGCTGCGGTGGCAATGGTGGCAACCAGGGTTTTGCCACTGTGGGCACTGGGGGAATCCTCGAGGGGCCACTGCAGCCAGGAAGCAGACAAATGGTGGCGATGGGGGAGGCCAGGGGACCTGGACAGATTGGAAGGCGAGTGAGCAGTAACTGGCCCCACCGTCTTTTAATTTTATCAACTCATTTCTTTAAACAACTCAGATCCCTTTTAAGATTCTTTTTTTCAATTCCTTTGGTTACAAAAGTCCATTCCTTATTAGATGCTAAACTAAAATACAGTCTTCACTGCAAAATGTCAGAAGCTTTGTTTCTCACACCATTAAAAACTCTCCTGGCATAATTGCTCTGTATTTGCATATTTAATCATTTTACATTCTGTGTCCTGTGATCTGCTTTTGAGCTCATGATTTATATGTAGAAGCACTTCCAACTCTTTGCCCATTTGAACTATCTGGATGTAGCCTTGGAAACATCATGGACATTTTTTCACTAGGGGACACCGAACACCACATCTGTTCTTCATTATTTTCTGGCACCATTATGTTTCTAAAGTATATATCATAAGGAACCAGTTATTGAATTGGAATTAATTGTACTAAAAGTAAGACTTGCTAAAAATAAAAACTAAATTCCAGTTTCTTAAAAAGCTTTTGATAAAATGTTCAACTAGTGTTTTAAGTGAAAATTCATGTCTCTTGTCTTAAAGTACTCAAGCTGACCTGTCATAGAATTTTCCAGATCACTTTTATGTTTTCTCTTTAGGTCTCAATCTGCTGGAGGGACAGTCTCGACCCATCACCTGGGAACAATTCCAGATTGTTGACAATGATAATATTCGTGCTGTCCAGTTAGTCACTGTGGACGGCCTGCATCACGGCCGGCTTACACTCAGAGGTGAACCATTAACCTTTGTAACCTCGAAAAGCATCTAAGGAGTGTTTTCTCCAAAAACAAGTTATACTTAAAAGGATATGAATAGCATCCCTTGAGCCCCATTTCTAAGTCTATTGTCATATCAAAAAGTCTGGAGCTCTGGAAAGGTTGAGAATTTGTGTTAGGGTGCTTTCATGAGTGGCTGACAAGGGTACCTTCTGCTTAACTCATGATTTAAATCTCAGTCTTATTTTCTGAAAACATGTAGGGCTCCTTTTAAATATCCCCCTTAACTGATTATTTTATCCCAAATGGGAGCGAAAATATTTTTCTCTCATTTCTCTGCTTCAGAGAAATATATTGAAAAACAGAAGCACTTCTGTTTCTTAATACTTCGGTAAAAATTACGTTAAGAGTAGCAGCTTTAAAGAAGAGAATTTGCAAGTAAAAGGGTGGTAGTTAACAAGGTAATGGCCCTAATCAAAATAATATTCATGTTTTATGACAATAAAATTATTTTACATTCCTTGTAGTGAACTCAGAGGATTTAACTCAATTCCATTCTCTTAGTTTGCCTAACTGTAAAGCAAGAGAGTTCTTATTTGTGATTAGGGAATTCTGCAATTAAAAAATAAAATGGTAAATTCATGGTAAATTTGCTTACCTAATCCCAGGACAATTGTAGGCCAGCCTAAGTCTGAGCACATTAGTTAAGACAGGCAATTCACCTTTAGGTAAAGGAAAGCCAATTACATTGTCTTAAAAATTCATCATTTCCCTAACCGGACAATTGTCTGGGGGTAGGCATTCGGATCCATAAGGCCAGCAGCTCTTTCTGCTCCAATAGTGGTCATAAGATGGCGCTTACACCTCCAGACTTTAGGTCTGCATTCAAGGAAGGAAGAAAGAAGGGAAACCGAAGAAGTTATGCCATTTAAATGGACTCCCTTTAACAACTTTTCCTAGGTGCCTGATGCAATAACTTGCACTTATATCACCTGCCAATTTATAAACTATCCCTCAGTGCAACAGAGTCTGGGAACCTCAGTATTTTAAAATGGTTTAATCAATGATTCTGTTACTGAAAAAGAAGCAGTAAATGGCTGTTGGGCAATAGTTGGAGAGTGAAGCAATGCTTATCAGTGGTGTGGAAATGGAAAGTGGTAGCCCATTATGCGATGATGGCCTGGGTTCAGAGATGGCAGGAAATCGTACTTACATTTATTAGGCATTTACTTTGTGTCAGATACAATGCAAAGCATTCTACATACTTACATCAGTTTTCTGTAGTGAGATTCTGTTTTTATCCCTATTTTACAAATGAGTAACTGGAGACGTAGAGAAATTGACTGGTCTAAAATATAGAAAGAGGCAGAGATGGTATTTGAACTCAGGTCGTTTGACACCAGAGTTCTACCTCTTGACCTTTAAACCAGTGATTTTCAAACTTGAGCATGCATTAGACTCTCCTGGAGGACTTGATAAAACACAGATTAATAGGTTCTAACTCCAGAATTTCTGACTTAGAAATTCTGAATTGGAGAGCTTTCATTTCTAATAACTTCCCAGATAGTACTGATGCTACTGATTTGAGACTGCTCCTCTGAGAAGTTCTGCCATTGGGATGATAGTAACAAGTTAAAGAACAGATAATGTTTATTACAGTTTACTGTTGTTTAAGTTCCCTCATCCTTACCAGGAATTATGAGGTTGGTGTTATTAACCCTGTTTTATAGATGAGTCTCAAATAAATACTCAGTTCAAGTCTGCACTGGGTAGTGTTACAGCGAGTGTTCAGGACCAGATCTGTGAGTCAGGATCAGGACCAGAGCCCACTAAACCAACTATTTTGCGTGCCAAGGGAAGTATTGGCCACATCTCCTCAATGCCCTCTTCTCTAGGGCTCTAGCTTTTTCTACAGCAGCCACCTCCACACCTTCCTTTTTGATCAGCTCCATCTTTGCTCTCTCCATCAGGGGGGAAAGGATTTCTCTTCACTGTGGCTGACCTTCAGGCTGGAGTTATTCGCTATCATCATGACGACAGTGACTCCACCAAAGATTTTGTGGTCTTCAGGATATTTGACGGCCATCACAGCATCCACCATAAGTTTCCCATCAATATATTGCCCAAAGATGATAGTCCCCCATTCCTCATAACCAATGTTGTGATTGAACTGGAGGAGGGGAAGACCATACTCATTCAGGGGTCCATGCTGAGAGCGTCAGACATGGACTCCAGTGATGACTACATCTTCTTTAATATCACAAAACCGCCACAGGCTGGAGAGATCATGAAGAAGCCAGGTCCAGGATTGATAGGTAAGTTCTGGGCAGTCAAAATCATTTGTGTCAGAATTTGGGCTACAATGGATATCTACTTTTTAAAATTATTCCAATTTTGTAAATAGGGAGCCTGAGACTTAAGAGTAGTTATCTTTCCAAGGATGTACATGTAGAAAGTTCTATAGCTGGATCTCAAAGTAACTGTTAGGTTATGAAAAATTAAGTCTGCAAAGTAAGGTGATAGGACAAATATTTAACTTCTTAAAAGTAGGTAGAACAGAAGTTTGGCAAAATTGGGATCAACTAGTCAGTATTTCCTGAAAATATTTTTACTTATGCTAACTTTTCTAAAATAAGTTGAATTTTTGGCGTTTTTATTTACACACCTTGATAGAAGCACTTAATGAATATTCCCTGGGTACACACAACCTGCTAGGCAGAGAAGATTTTTGGAGATAAATCTAGTATTGTTATACCCCAACATCTGGCAGATTCTTAAAAAAATGTATGTGTTTTGTTCACCCAATAGGCTATCCCATCCTTGGCTTCCTTCAGAGGGATCTATATAATGGCATCATTTACTATCATCACTTTGGTGGAGAAATCTTTGAAGATTCTTTTGAATTTGTCTTATGGGATAGCCATGATCCTCCAAATCTCTCAGAGCCACAGGTAAGGGTCCATATCTAACACTTTCCCAAAGTCTTATCCATGGATATTAAATCTGAGAGATGCTATTTGAAACTAAGTGAATAAGCCTCAAGATTTAAAGTTTGAGAGACTATAGAATAAACAAAGTTAAATACATTTCTTTGCAATATGACTTTATTACCATTTGCTTTTCTAAAGACTTCACTACCATTTACTTTTACTTTTCTAAAGAGCCAGGTATATTCCTATGTATACAATGTTTCCTTGGGACCCTTTTAAACAGAACACCTCACAAAATTTGCTCCCTTTATAACACTCAAGAAAACACTGATGTATTTTATGTAGCGATTACAGTATAGGCTCTAGAGTTAGACTGTATTTCTCTCCTTTCCTTGACACTAGCTGGTTGACCCATACCTCAGTTTCCTCATCTGTAATACAGGTGGATCTCCCAATAGGAGAATTCAGTGGGGAAGAATAAGAGGCAGTAAGGAGCATTTATATTTATATAGCTTTCATCCTGTTTTAATTAGATTGTTTCTTACCTTTGCCTCTGTTTCCAGTAAAGGAAGTGTGTGGTTTCTGTACATTTCATTGAACAACTGAATATTGCAGATTCTGTTGAATACTTTCAATACACTTTAAATTGTAGGACTTGACTAGATGTCCAAACCAGAAAGGCAGTTGTCAGGCTACATGATCATTTGAGGCCCTTAGTAATTGTAGTTTCAGTGATGATATCAGGACTTTACAACACAAAAATGCTTAAAAGAATGCACACACAATGCTTTTTTGGTTGTTGTTCTACACACATTAATTGCTGGAAACACTGAGGAATTAGGCTTTACATTTACTATTTTCTCATTTTAGTCCTTCCCCAGTCCATACCAAATATTTGGGTTGTCTTATTTCTTCCTAGTAAAAGTTGAAAGAACCAGGGTTTTCATTTGGGAATCAGCAAACAGTTCTTAGGATTCTCTTCTGAGTAAGACACCAAGGCCTGAAGACACCGAAATGAGTAATTCAAGATTCCTGCCAGTAGTGAGCTCACAATTGATCCAATAAAACAAATAATGGCCTCACATTATAGTGATTTCATATCAGATGATATAAAAGGACCTAGCCTGGGGTGGAGGTGAGGGTTGCTGAATGATCCACCCACACACCCACAAATCTGTACATAGTAGCAAGTAACCCCTCCCTCTTTCTATTTTGGTTGCCATGATTATCTTACCTACTCAATTTGCTTTAGAAAAATATTTCCTTCTTTATCTTCTCAGTAGAGGGCTTTATAGAGCTTAAGTCTAAAGAGATTTTAACCAGGAAAGAGTAACATTAGAAGCAAAAGGGAGAGTGAAATCAGGAGAGGAGAGAGAAGCATAAAGAGGACCAAGAAGTGGAGGAAGAAGGCTCAAAAGTCTGTGAGTGTAATGGAAGGAGTAATGAGTGTGGCCAGAGAGAGTACAGGCAGCCGGGGTGGTGGTAGGGTATTTATCCAGTCGGATCAGAAATTGGGGTGGGTAAAACTGACATTGGAAATAGTCCCTGGCAGTGAGAAATAACACTGGATAATTTCAAAGGAAGATATCAGATATGGAATCAGGTAAGAATTACAGGTCCAGGCAGGGAAAAGATCAACCCAGACCTATAAGAAAGTCAGAGAACAGCTTAATTCTGAGAGTCAAAGTCAGGCTTTTGCCTATACCAATTTGTCATTCTGTGTTCTGATTCCCTACAATCTGTCTGGGGGGGCATGCGGTCATACATAGTCTGGAGAGATGGAGGTGAAGCCAGCAAGCAAGAGCCCAGTGTTTGGTCTCAGCATTAATTTTCCACTGTCTGGAATAGATGTTTAGTAACATCTTTGTTACAAAATTTCAGTACAATGAGAACACTTTATTTCTCTATGGAGTTTGTTAAGATCAGTTTTTCTCACTCACAGACATGCACACAATAATTGTTTAAACATGAATAAATATGTAAAGACACATCAACGAAGGGGATCATAAAGCATGTTGAAAAATGTGCCCTCCAAGAATTACTACAGGGGTATAAAATACATGCTTATACGTTCTTTTTATACAAAGAACACATTGGAGAATAAATTAGCATGGAAAATGGTCTCTTTGAAGGCACAATAACTATTGTTTCCTTATTAAATCCAGTTTTTCAATTAAGTGGAGCCTCACTGATCCATACTATGGCTGGGAGGTCCCATAGAGAATTTCTGAACTTTGTAGATTAGCAAAAAACTGTAATTGGGGAAAAAAAACCAAAAACCGTGACACAGACTCCTGGAGACCGGAGAAATGACTTTCATTGTGTTCCTTTATTTTGGTAACTGGTTTTAGTTTTTAATTATTGAAATGCTTCAGAAAATGCTTAATTTTCTGAAATGCATTCAGAAAGCAGTGAAGGAGAGATACCAAGAATTGATTTATTGATCATCTATTAACCAGGGACTTACCGCACTGCTAGCTATCTTGTTTGAGCTGGAGAACACTTTGCTGTGATAGTCATCATTATTATTCCTAATGCACAGAGAGAAAAGCTGAATCCTAAAGGAATTAAATAATTTGCCCCAGGGAGCACAGTTTGTAGGTGGCTGAGCTGATATTCCAGACTTTTCCATATCAAACAAAAGCTTAACCATGTTTTAGTTTTTGCATTGTATGTCAATTTAAAAGGAAATGTTTTTCATTTTCAAATTGGTATTGCGAATGCCATCATTGTAGACATTGCTGATCTGTTTCAATGATAATATTAAAAAACAACAACACCTGGTTAAGAGTACTTTTGTGCCTCAGGCTGTGTCAAACCAAGCAAATGTACCATATCAAGAGTATATAAGTAATCATTTTCTTGCAATGAACTGTGGATTATTGTAAACAAACGTGATGATAAAAACAGTTGGCAAAGACTTCTTGCCCTCTAGCAGTATCAACATTTTTAGTGTGGTTTTAAGAATTCTTAAAATGATAAACAGGAGTAAGGGGAGAGCTGACTCATTCGGGTTAGCAAACACAAAATACTGTGTCAGATTTTGTGGAGCTACAGAGATGAGTATAATGAGCTCCTACAATGTGCCAGACATTTTATTTATATAGTGTTATTTGATCCGTATGACAAATATATGGGATTGATGGTATTAATGCTTGACTTAGAAATAAGAACTTTGTAAGTTTGACACTCAAAAAGGTTTAGTGACTTGTTCAAGATAAATAACTACTGTATACTCAGGACTTTAGCTGTTCACTTTGTTCAGCTTTGTTCTTCTTTCTCAAGGTTGCTTTGGCTATTTGGGATCTTTTGTGGTTCCAAATCCGTGTAGTTTGCACTGTACTTCTATCCTCGTAGGAAAGATTGACATGTAACTACTGATAATAAAAGATAATGAAAAAATATTTACTGAGGGATAAGCACAATTGAGGAACAGTTAATTCCAACTGAGAGACTGAGGGATGTTTCAAGAAATGTGTTCAAGGGTAAGGATGACTCAGATTGCTGGAGAAAGCAGGATGAAAGCATTCTAGTTTTTGTAAAAAGCAACATGGCCCAAAACATAGAGGCATGTTTAAGAATGTGAACAGGGTCCGTTGCACCCAGTTTTAGTGCTGGATTAATGTTGAAAGATAAGCAAGATAAAGTTGAAAACTAGAGTGTGTTTAAACACACTATGCTGGGAGGTTGAATGATTCTGTTCCTCTTGGTGGTGGTATAAATTTTTGAGGAGGTGAATAACCTGAGTTGACTTTTATTATTTTCAAGATAACACTAGGGGTATTAAAAAATCTAGTTAGCCATTATAGTCAGGGCTAACAGAGGTGTTACAATAATGTAAGGGAGACATGAGAGCCAGAGGTAGGTGATTAACAGTGTGAATTAGACCTGGGGGTGGGAATGCGGTGCGATCACCATATAGGCAATCTTTTAAGTAGTAATTCTTGAATGTGGTCGTGTGTTATATGTATGTGGAGGATGAGGGACCAAAAGTTATGTCAAGTTTTCTAGGCTCATTGACTGCTGATTAGAGGGACATAAAGAAATCACAGCTATTGGTGGAAGGAAGTTATAGAAATAAAATCAGAAACATAGCTGTGTATTAGTATTCTATGTACTCATGACTGTATAAACTGTAATTGTGAAAATTATATGCTTAAAATATAATAGAGGTGGGGAATATTCCATTTTTGGTTCAAATTGTTAACAGTTCCCGAATCATTTAAGTGAAGTCATATAAATGGCAGGGTTTGAGTGTCGTCTTAACTGTGACTACGTGATTGCGGGGTGTCATCTTTGATGTCTTTTTGGCATTTCAGATTAAAGGTACAGATCATTTTTTTCTAGGTGGTGACAATCCATATCACTCCAGTGAATGACCAGCTTCCAAAAGAGGCTCCTGGAGTTTCTCGACGTTTGGTTGTCAAGGAAACTGAGGTGGCCTACATAACTAAGAAACACTTACATTTTATAGATACAGAATCATATGATGGGGAGCTGCTCTACACAATAACAACTCCTCCATTTTTCAACTCCAGTCACAGGTATCTCTGAAAAGTCCTCACCTGGGCTATTCATTGATGGTTATGTTTTGTGAGAAGACAATCAAAAGTATCAATATTTAGTACTGTGGTTCAGTTGGTTGGACATGAATGTATACTAAATTCAGCATTTAATCTCAAACTTATGAGAATCATGATTCCCTTTTATGATGGCCAAGCAGAAAATTCTGGACATACTTTTTATAGTTATGATGAGAATGCTATTGATGATACTGGACTTAAGATTAGAACCTGGAGCACCTTTTCTTTTCCCATGATTAGCCTTGTAATTATCGAAAGTTTGGTTGTGGACTATTCAATTTAATATTTATACTTGGAAAATAGCTTATTTATTCACCCATGTTTCTTTTTAGACACTTGGATGCTGGGAAATTATTCATGGTGGACAGCATACCAAAGCTAACCAAAAATCCTACAGCCACAGGGCTGATGTCATTCACTCAGGTATGTTATTCCCAAATGTTGACAACCATGCCAGAAATGTCCTCCAAGAGGATTAACATTCTAGTGTTGGCCTTTGAAATCTGTCTCAAATACTTTATTATAATTTTGTAATCAGGGACCAGAATGCCTCCAGCTTTGTTCTTCTTTCTCAAGGTTGCTTTGGCTATTTGGGATCTTTTGTGGTTCCAAAAATTTCAGAATTATTTATGCCATTTATGTGATAAATACCTTAGGAATTTTAATAGAGATTGCACTGAATCTGTATATTGCTTTGGGTAGTGTGAACATTTTAACAATATTCTTTGAGTCCTTTATCATGGACTCTATTAGCATTTAGTTATATTTTTCAGTTTCTTTTATCACTATTTTATAGTTTTCATTGTATAAGTATTTTACCTCCCTGGTAAAATATATTCCTTTCTGATGCAGTTATAAATGGTTTTATTTCTAAATTCATTTTCTGATAGTTTGCTATTAGCATATAGGAATATAATAGATTTTCGTCTACTGATTTTATATCCTACAACTTTACTGAATTTATTTGTTAGTTCTAATAGTTTTTTTTGATGGAGTCCTTAATTTTTCTACATATACTATCATATCATCTGCAAATAGTGACAGTTTTACTTCTTCCTTTTTAATTTGGATGTCTTATATTTCCTTTTCTTTTCTAACTGTTGATTTCCAGTACTATGTTCAGTAAAAGTGGTGAGAGTGAACATCCTTTTCTTGTCATATACGACTTGTATTGGTTGTGGTATGTTCCCTCTATACCAAATTTGTTGACTTTTTATCATATATGGATGTTGAATATTGTCAAGTTCTTCATCTGCATCTATTGAGACAATCATATGATTTTTATCCTTCATTTTGTTAATGTGGTAGTTATGCAGATGTTGTACCATCCTTGCCTCCCTTGAATAAATACCAATTGATTATGGCATATGATCCTCTTAATGTATTAAAAAATTTTGCTTGCTAATATTTTGCTGAGAATTTTTCATTTATGTTCATCAGGACACTAGTCTATAATTTTCTTATCCTGTGGTATCCTTGTCTGGTTTTGGTTTTGGGGCAATGCTGGCCTTATAAAATGGGTTTGGAAGCGCTACCTCCTCCTCTATTACATGGAAGAGTTTCTGAAGGATTGTTATTAATTCTTATTTGAATGTTTGGTAGATTTCACCAGCAAAGTTATCTTGTCCTGGACTTTTGTTTCTTGGGAGGACAAATGCTTGATCTAATGATTCTTTCTGCTTGCGCACTTCCAGTAAGCATGTGACATCAATTTGTAAATGTTTGATCAAGCTGAATGCTATTTTGAAATCTTGTTACAATTCATCACAGTCTTTTGCATTGTTTTGTGAACAGTAGGACTCAGACTTAGGGACCTCATATAATAAGAACATATGTTTTCATTCCACCAAATTTATTTTATCCAGTGCCCTACTGTATTAATTTTCTAGTGTTGCCATAACAAAGTGCCACAACTTGGATGATTTAAAACAGACATCTGTTGTCAAATAGTTCTGGAGGCTAAAAGTCTGAAATCAAGAAAATGGCGGAGCTACACTCCTCTGAAATCCTGTAGGGGGTCCTTGCCTTGTGTTTTCCTAAATTCTAGTGGTTTTCTGGCCATCTTTGACATTCTTTGGCTTGTATATCATCACTCCAGTCTCCACCTTGCCATCCCTTACCCATCCCTTCTCCTTGTATATCTCCCTATATATCTTTTTTCAATTAAGTTATATGATACTAAGGGCCCACCCTACTCCAATATGACCTCACCTTAATGAATTAAATCTGCAACAACTCTATTCCCAAACAATGTCACATTGTTAGGTATTGAGGGTTAGGACTTCAGCACATTTTGTGGGGGAGGGCAGTTTAATCTATCACATGTACTACATCTCAACATCCTTTGTCAACCCTTTCCAGTACTCTTGTGGATACTACTATGAAAATTCCACAGGGTCACAATAATGGCAACCAGTACTTAGGCAGCAGCTACCTATGTGGTCTGAGCTAATGATGCCTAGTCTCACTGTAGTTTGAGGTTTGTAAATAAGTATATCAACCCCATGTGCTAACTGCTATTATTTTAGTCATTTAACAGATAAGAAAAAGAGGACTTGGAAGTTTAAGTAGTGTGACCAATATCACATAACTACTTGAAGGTGGAACTGGGTTGAAATTCAAGTCTCCTATCTTTTATAGAGTTGGCTACCTTCTACCACTTGGCATATTTACTTATTTTCTTTGTCCTGATTTTTAGGAAAGGTGACAAGATAGAAGCTTTTGGATTCTTCAAATTGATGGTGGTGGCATTTACAATGTTTGATGTCATTTAACATGACAATTTTCTTAGACCAAATCTCTCTGATGGTCTCTAATCCTTATAAAGCAGAACCCACATATCCATCTCAATTTATTTGGCAGGATGCTGTAAACTATATGAAAGTGGCCTATATGCCCCCCATGAAAGATATAGGCCCCCATCTGCAACATGTTCAGTTCACATTTTCCATCACTAACCAGCACGGCGGCACTTTGCACGGCATTTGCTTCAACATTGTGATTCTTCCAGTGGACAATCAAGTTCCTGAGGTATGTACAGTGTTTGCTATGAAGGGTGAAAGGAGGGAGAACCTAAGGAAAGAAAGACTTTAAGATTTACTAAAATGCTAACTTTTCTCTAGACTATTTTAAAGAGCTTTTTTATTTTCTAGCTACCATATAGGAAAAAAATTAAAAAGCTTGGGGAGGGGAGTTTTTTTTTACCTCCCATAGAACTTTCTATCTAAACAGTAAGATTTTCTAGTTGCTGAATTTGGTATTATTTTTAAAGCCTTATCAAAATCTTCTCCCCTCTCCTCTCCTCTTCTCTCTGTTACACATGTTGATCAGGGAAGGGGATTAAATTATGGGTCTTTTAGTAACCAGAGGGCTTATTTGCTCTCACCACAGGCTAGTTATGCTGCTTTGTAATCAAAATAAGCTCTTTAATTTTCCAAAATGAATTGTGATGACTTCTTCCATCCTATCCTGTCCCACTCAACATTCATATAAGTTTTAAAGCACTTGAATCTCTCATTAAAACCCAAGTACAAAAAAGATGCTACCTTTTGCTTCTTATTTTCAAGAAAGGCACTTGAGAGTTGTTTCAGACCCTGCTCCCTACACATCAGAATGCTTGACTGGGCCTCTCTGGTGGCACAGGAGTTGTCTCAGCGCTATCAAACTATGGCCAGCCACTGTGACATGAGTTCGATCCCTGTCCAGGGAGTTAACCCACAGCACCTCTCCTGTCTCACCCTCTGCTCCCCTCAGCAATGTATCTGAGCAGATCCGCCTGATCCCTACTCTGTCTCTGGTCCCCCCTCTGTCTCTGGTGAATCCTCTTACCACCCCACATCTCTGGCCTACACCCTAGTTCTTGTATGCATAAATCAATAAATGAATAAATAAATAAATAAATCTTAAAAAAAGAATGCTTGACTTAATTAGTATGGCTATTCCTAGGTTCATTTTTTCCACCTCAAAAGCAGAAAGACAAAGTAAGATTGTCCATTCACTAACAGTCAGAGGGGACTAGAACCTACATATCTCATCCCTAAAGAAAGAGTTTACCTATGCAAGTACTGCCTGGATTATAGCCAGGGAAGCATTGACGTTCCCTTTCCTGCCTGCTCCTTAACATCTCTATACCTGTGCATATTTGCAGGGCAGAGTTCTAACCAAGGGACTTCCTTAATCCACAAAACTAAGCATTATTTTCAAATAGGTAATAGACGTCTACCTAAACATTATCTTTAAATAGGAGTGTTCTCCTTTCTGGCAGTGGCAGCTGCTCTAAGGATAGTAGCTGCTTCTTTGATGAATACTTTGTCCACTCACCAGCCGGGTATTCACCCCAGATCATCTGAGAGACCCTCAGTGCTGATGACCTGGATCCCAGTTGTGTCTACTTGCTTTTGCTTTGATGTAGTAATGCAAACTTGGGGAAATGGTACGTTAAGCAAAACTAAAAGGTTTTTCTACTGCAGACCTCAGAGTATTGAACGCTAACGTGCCTTATAAACCTCCAAAGTGAAGATATTGTATGTACAGTTTTATAAACTGATCAGACTATGAAACACGTCTTGCCAGCTTCAAATATGGTTATAAAGTATCTCAAGCCCTTCAAACCTGTTTTTACTTACAAATGGATTACTAGTTGGTTGAACAGTGGGTTTTTCTAGTTTACAGAAAATTGTCTTTATGGCTTTAATGTTTAAGTCTTGTTTTAAATAAACCTATTTCCTATGGAATCTTTAATTTCCTTGTTCTACCTGCATCTCTAAATATACTTGACAACTCATGTTTAAAAGCCCCAATCCATTTCCCAAGGCTTTAAGAATTTTTAGGGTGACAAAAGAGGTGGATTCTTTACTGTAGGTGAATTTGAATAGGTTTTGTTCAATTTTAGATTAAGGTATGTATGATGAATATTATTTCATCAATTTAGCATCACTGTTAGTGACCAGTTGGGTTGCTGCTTCTACTATACTGATGTCCAGCAAGGAATGTGTCCCTTTTACCACTTTCTTGAAAACTAATTGACAAATGATAATGGTACTGGAAGTTTTTTATTGACTTGATGAGCTCTGATTTCAGGAGTACCTCATTGAACAAGGCTTTGAAATTTCCCTTTCTTCTTTCTAGGTATATACCAGCCCTGTGAGAGTGTTTGAGGGAGGTCAGAGTGTTATCAGCACAGAGCATGTTCTGGTTTCTGATGTGGATACCAAACTGGACAATATTCACTTCTCCCTGCAGAGACTGCCTCCACATGGAAGGGTGCAGCTGAATGGATTTCCTCTAAACACAGGGGACACATTTTCTTGGGGAGAGCTCCATACCTTAAAAGTTAGGTTAGAGCATTTCCTGGCTTTTTTTTTCTTTTAAATGCTTTGGTTGCTATCTGAATCAATTAAGAGGCAGAATATGACATTTGTCCAGTGTTTTGAGGGTATACCAATATGATACTTTTTTTGAGATATTTTATTTTTTTAATTTTAATTTATATTCTTTACATTATTATATATCCTCTATAAGTTTCCCACCGCCAATTCACCTGTGATTCATCACCATAGTCCCTTGTGCTCTTTTCTTCCCTATTTTGGTCCCTCTTCCTCCCCTCCCCTGGGATCATGCTCAGCGAAACAAGCCAGAAGGAAAAAGAAAAATACTGAATGGTATCACTTATAGGAGGAATATAAGGGATCCAAATGAGAAATCAGGAGGAGAAAATAGCACACAAATCAAAAACAAAAACAAAAACTAGCTGGCAACCACAAATAAGAGGCAATATGATAGTTTCAAGGGTCATTTGAAAATGAAAATAACAGTGACTATGACAAATTTCCTATTTCCAGAAATTTTCTTTCCTTCTGGCTTGCTAAGGATATTTGAACAACAAAAATTAATTGTCATTAGTATTAAATTTGCTACAACTGCAAAATCACAAGAAGTAACAGTAACTTGATGAATATGGACTGAAATAATCTGCAAGACTAGCCTATATAATTGAACCTAGCTTTAAGATAACCTACTTTCATAACCCTGAAAACTCTGGGAAATAATTCTATTGACTGAGATCTTTAATGTAACCTTTGATTTATTCTACTGGGCTAGAGATTTGCATGCAAACAAGTAGAGAAGGCTGGGTAGGCAGGGCATGGAGTAGGACTAAGGTCTCTGACAGTCAGAGATGGAGCGATCCCTGCCTTATGGTCCTGCCGTGGTTCCCCTCTCCTCGGGGTCTTTCATTTCTTCTACTGAGTGAGATTCTATGAAAACCACTTCCCATTGTTACTGCGGTGACTTGAAGAGCTGCCTTTAGTTTGGGGACACATTTTGGATATATGTCACGTTTTTTCAGGGTGGAGCAATTTTACCTTTAGGGATACTTGAGTAGTTAAATATGTGACTTTACATTTATGCTGGCCTTCTTTTATTATTTATTGATTGATGACATGGCCAAAGAGATGGAAGAGCACTTTCATTTTGCATCTCAATGTGCTCGCACAGTGTCCTTGAGAGATCAATGACAAATATCCCCACAGGTATCAGCATGATGGATCTGAGGAACTTCAGGATGACATACTCTTGGAGGTTACAGATGGCACAAATTCAGCAGAATGTGTCCTACAGATTGAGGTAGGAAGAAAGTTTCCTCCCTGGTTTAGATAGAAATAAAGCTTTTGGTTTGGAAACCTCTTCGGGGTCTCCCTGATAGAATTTGAAACACACAGACGCCAAAGCCGGACAATGCCTGCTTATGTCTTTGTACAGCAGGACCTTGAATAATATCACTTTGTTCAATGTCATTTTATTATAACATTGACAAGGAAGAAAAAAATTGATTCTCAGTTGGAGCCACTGTGTGGTGTTTGCACCATCTCCTCAAGTCTACATGGGTTTTCTTGCAGTACACCCAATCCTCCCACATCTCCAAAATGTGAATGTCAGATGGACTAGTATGTCTAAATTGTCCCAGTCCGGGTGAGTGTATCTGTGTATGCTTTAGATTGAGGGCTGAGTGCCACCTTCTACTCTGAACTTCTGAGATAGGCTCTAAGCAGCTGCTTGAGACTCTGAACTGGAATACGCATGTTGGAAAATGAATGAATGCAAATGATGGCCTAATATTAGAAGTGTTTTGGGTCTTTCTTTACATGTTTGGTAATATGTTTGTGAAAAGAAATATGCTGTAGCCACTTAATTTTTGTTTGTATCAATTATCCAATGGGAAAAATGGTTTTGTTATATGTCATTTCGCTTGAAATTGCAATTTCCAAGTGAGGGCTTATTATTTGACTCAGGACAGGCAATAGAGAGCAAAGTCATTGGTGAGGTAGGCATACTGAACTTTCTCTCCAATCCATTTAAGGCTATAACTACTCTGACCTCCAACCCAGATGCTTAATTTTAAAAGTGATTGGTTCAAAGTATAAGTTATTTCTAATATTTTTGAGTGATGACAGTCAGAAATATTTACTTAGCCACTGGGCAGGTTTGGCTCGCAACACTGGGGTTTTCCCCATGAATGGAAGAAGACACCTGGGGCCCTTTGTGACTTCCTAGACCCTACTCCCTAAGCTCTGTCTGAGATAGTTATTTTTCTCCCCTTGTGACAAATGAAGAAATATCTGCACATGAAGGTAGATTATGCTCATAGTCCTGATGAGAACCCTCAAGTTTCTCTGCTCAGTGACCGCCCCATCCATATACAGAATTCGTAGGATTTGCTGCTATTTATAGTTAGTGGCAATGGGAAATTTGCAGAAAGTTTGTGCTTCCTGAAGAACCACTAATTTTTCTCACTGTGCCAAATTGTATTTTTGTCTGAATTTGATCAGATTGTTTTTGTGATATGACACTATTATTAGTGGCACTAATAATGTTTGTAAGATACTTTATAATAAAGTAAGAATGATCACATCCACCTTCTGTTTTAAGAAGTAAATAGGGAAAGAATTGTCTCCATTTCATAGCAAAGGAAATTTGGACACAAGAAGTTTCAGTGTCTTATCTGAAGTCATTAATGTGACTGTGGAGACCTTGGCTGGCTTCTCTATTCTCTGGTTTTCTAGATTAGTCCTCTTTTCTGCTCACCACTGCCACAGTTGTAAATTACCAGTTGATTCCGATGATCATGCTTGCACACCTGGAACTATGTGATATGTTAATTATACTTCAAGAAAAATAAACATTAAAAAATATCGCTTTGGCTGAAGCACAGGGGAAGGAAATGTAGGATTGAGAGTACTTACAGACCAGATTTCATAAATCAACTCACAGCACACACCAAGTTGTGGTTGTGAACTCAGAGGACAAATGGCTTTCATTTCCATTTAGAAAACATGCCTTTCAAATTTCTGCCTTATCTTTTTAGTTCAGAGAGCCAGTGTGATACCATGTCTCTTTCCTTGTCTTTCTACTTGGAGCTTTGTTTTTATGACAGTGTGAGAAAAATGTTATGTCAAATTGAAACCCGGCATTGACTTAATGGTTATGGTGTTTAAGATCTAAATCAAATTGTTTGAAATGCAGCTGCTGCTTATTGTAAGTCCTGAGAAACTTCCTTGGTGGCAGGAAGTTGAGGGTGGAGAAAATCTTTGTAATCATCAAGTAATTTGAAATATAAATAACTTTGATGTGGTAAATGGAAATGCATCAGACCACAAGGACCAGATTTCATCTAGAGTATGTGTGAATTTAACGAAGGAGGATGGGAGCTTTGGTGAAGAATGCTTTATATTACATTTATATTTTGTCTGTCTAGAAACAAATGAGAGCTTTGAGTCCCAAACCATAACCATACTCTCCCATTCCTACCTAAAATGTCTCTCATGTGGGTCATTTCTTGCAAGATGGTTCATATGGGGAAAATTAAAAGATGCAGACTGCTTGGCCAAATTCCATGGCCATTGTTTCGTGTGTCTGGAAGATGGAAAATGCCTGTCATTCCTACTTGAGCTATGGGTTACCAGTTTGGCAATTTGTCACTGCTTTCTTTACCTTGAAAACATGCATTTTTTTTTCTGTATAGGTATTCCCTGTAAATGATGAGCCACCAATCCTAAAGGCTGACCTCATTCCCATGATGCATTGCTTAGAAGGTGAAGAGGTAGTCATCTCTTCTGAATATATTTCTGCTACTGATGTGGACAGTGATGACTTGAAACTGATGTTCATGATTATTCGTGAACCTCAGCATGGGGTAGTGAGGAAAGCTGGCATCACAGTGGATCAGTTCTCTCAGGGAGATGTTATCTCAGGAATGGTGACATACAAGCACACAGGTGAGTGACAACATGATGACTACTTTGAGGGGATGCAACAAGATAAAGTCTCCACTCCTTGCTGTGAACTCTGATCATATATTAGTTTTGATTTTTGCTTCCATTTTTAAAAAGCTGTAGCATCCCATATCCCATTTTTCAAGTATGATCACTGTCTTTAGAAGTATCTCTGACCTCAGCAATACCATGAGTTCCCAAGAGTGGAGAGGGAGCAGGTGCTGTTGCCACTCAGTTTCAGGGACTTCTGATTCGAGCTTCACCTCATCCTGGGTTTGACTCACTCCATTTTCAGTCAATCCGAAGAAGACATTATTTGACTATCACCACTCTGGATCCATAATCAAATCAGAAGTGCCTGAAATAAGCTCCCTAAGATAATTATATTAAAAATTTTTAAAGTTTGCCAATCACCAGCTAGTTTAATCTTGGGAAAGTGTTCATTGATTATCTTCTCATCTTGCTAAGCATAATCCACATGTTTGAAGTTTCTCAGTGCTCCTCCAGCATTTATAACTGGGTACTTCTTTTGGATTTCCCCACTAGATCTCAAATAGACTGGCAGAAAAGGAATGCAAACATTGATTGTTGTTTTCTATACAATTTTAACATCTTTTACAGGTTAGTGCAGCAAAGATAAATTAGGGGTAAAATGAAATTGTCTTTTCTCCCAGTGTCTTGTACAAGGTGCTAAACAACAGTATGTTTATAAATCTCATCTGTTGTGAGGATCTTATAAGGGAGTTTTTTTTCCCATAAGACCGATAGGACATTGGGGCAAATTATTTTTGAGATTTTTTTTTGTTATGTTACTAAATTAGAAGAAATACTATATTCAAAAGATGCTTTATTATTTGATTATATTTTGCTGTAACATTCATTCAGTTGGTGGCCTTATAACACTGTGCAAGGATAAATATAAAGACCTGCAATATTGCAGGATCTAAAATTTCAGTGAGTTATATGAGCCTCAATCTTTCCTCCATACATTGATGATCAAGGCCACCCAAGAATAATTTTGTCACTATTATTTTATTTGCTTTCTATGATTATGAGATAATACATATTCATTGCATAGAACTTGAAAAATAAAGGAAAATACAATGAAGTTTTGAAAAACTCACCTTGTTACACACACCTCAAAGATAATCACTATTAACTTTTCAAAATAATAGTATTTTATTTTCTGTTTTATAACCACAATTTTTAACATAGTTGCAATCATTTTGTGTGCTATTTTTGTTTATGTTTTTTTTAAAGATTTATTTATTTATGCATACAAGAACTGGATATAGGCCAGAGGTATAGGGTGGTGAGAGGGTTCACCAGAGACAGAGTGGGGAGCGAAACAGGCAGATCTACTGAAGTACACTGCTGAGGGGAACAGTGGGTGAGGCAGGAGAGGTCTGCTGTGCCATGTGGGAAGCTCCCTGACCAGAGATTGAACTTGTGCTGTAGTGGCTGCGGATAGTTTCATAGTGCTGAGACTTAACCTGTTGTGCCACCTGGGAGGCCATTTTGTGTGCAATTTTGCAAATTTTAAAATTTAAATTACTACCTAAGATGCTTATTAAAATCGTTATTAAATGTTATAAAGATATTGTAAATATGTTTTAGTATTTGAATAATATTTCATGATATGAAAGTACATGATTAATTTGTTATTCTTTTAAAATTAAACATGAAATCATTCAAAACTTCTTTTAACTGTTAACACTGATTAACAGTTCTAAGTATCAATCATGTCCTTAGACTATATTCCATTTCAAGGTAAAAAATTCTTCCACCCTTATTCCTTTTTCACATCTTAATTCTCATCCTACTTCTCCAGCTTTTTCTGCAAATGTATCCTATGCTTGCATTGTGCTGAAATTACATTTACTGAATGTACCATTCTTAGCTTAAAAACCAAAGCTGTCCCATCTTCCTATAATGACTTTTCCATTTTTCTTCTCAGTTCACTCTCTTTACATGTCCTCTCTTCCACTTCCCAGTTCTCTGCCTTATCTGCCTAGAAAACTACTCATGCTTTTATGTTCAGTACAAAATCATCAAAGTCATCTGAAAAGGCTTCTTTGACTTTCTGTGGCATGTGTATCTTGCCTTCATGCCATCGTCAGCCAAAACTCTCATTCTTCTTCATCCTCCACACCATATATATGCTCAGGCTAAGATATAGGAAGTTGCCTATATCACAGGTAAAACATAGTTTAAGAGAGAAAACTTCATATGGTTCCACTTAATACACATATAACAATGTGTATTCTAACCAAACTGCATTTCTTTCTCTACCATTCGACTGTAGTCTATACCTAACACATAGTAGGTTTTTGACATTTTCAAAAGATCTTTTTCTTTCCTGGAGCACCCAGAACATTAATTATTATATAATATGCATAAAAATATTTATTGAGTGAATGATGAATACAAAAACTTTATGCTAATTTGTTTTTTCATTAATATGATTAGATAAGAGGCCTGTTATTTTGGACTTTTCTTAAAGACTGAGTGTTTGATGCTAATTCTCCGGGTTTTTCTATGATCCTAGTTTTCTCATCCTTTAATCACTTGGTTGCTTAATAATCTCATCTCTAAATTTTCCTTGTCATTTTTGAATCAGGTAGAATAATGCTAACTGCAATACTCTATAGATTTCACAATGTGTCTTGTGAAAAGAGATGACATCCCCGATAAGTTTTTGTGCCCTAAACTTATCAAAATTTCAAATAAAGTTGTTTCCTTCTTGGCACTTTTCAAAGTGATCCATGAGAATTACCAAAAGCACATCTGCAGAACATTTTTTATCTCCTGGGAAGGGAGCACTCCTACCTACATGTTGTTAGTAGCCCAATAGCAGATTGTCCTGAGTGCTGATAAACTCTCTAATCCTGGTATTTTCTTCCTTTTTACTTTACTAAGTGGAGCCATTTTGAACCCCATTGGTAAAAGCCCCAAAGAGTAAAAAAGAAAATTTTTAAAATGTCACTTCTTTTCTAGGTGATTTCATTAACATCTTGGCATTATGTAATGAGGAAATATTAAAACAAATGACAAAATGTGGACTATCTTTGTATTTACCTATCCACCTTCTTCTGTTTCTATAATTGCTTATGTGGTCGATGGTTGTTCATTTAAAGTGGTTAATGCAAGTGGAAGACAATCACCAAAGGGACAAGAGTGCCTTCTGCTCTCCCCGAGGTTGATCTTAACACTAAACAATTATGAGGGGAGAATGAAACCCTTACTAGTTAAGCTTCACATCTCTCCCTTGTTCATTTGTGAACTGTCAGACCCTTGTTAGCCCCATTTTGCCCCTCCATATGGTGAAAGATGACTGGCAGGGATTTCCCCAGAGGCAACAGATGGGCAAGCATTTTTGCATGCCTTTCATGACTGTATTTAATATCATAGGGATAAAGCTGTGTTTTACATTTTAGCCACATAATTTCCTTTCCTTGCCAGTGTATGCTTATAGAAAGAGGTGTGAGTAGTTTTCACTTTGGTATTCTAATTTTTTAAAAGGTCAGGTCTCAGTTACTGTTGTGTCTTCCAGGTGATGAGATTGGCACAGTGCCTTGTTTTGACACCATTACGTTGGTGGTTTCGGATGGAGAAGCTGGCCCTTTTGTGAATGGCTGTTGCTACAATGGACCTCTTCCATCTGTTCCTCTTCGTGAGTCCTTTCCAGTGTATGATCTCAACATCACCGTACAGCCAGTGGACAACCAAGCACCTTCCATCACAATAGGTGGCAATTTTTTTCTGTTGAAATCCTATTATCTCATCTAGTGCCATACCTGTAGTTTAGTGAAATGATGCCCTTTACTTACATTCAAAATAGAAAACTTCCTAAAGAATTTCTTCCAATAATTTTGTGAAAGAAAATTTGTGGGCATCCCCAAATATATAAAAGATTTTAGGGCCAAAAATATACTGTTAAACATCTAAATATGTCTGTATATAGAGAGAATGTAAATGTGTATGGAGAGAGAGAGAGAGAGAGAGAGAGAGAGAGAGAGAGAGAGAGAGAGAGAGAGAGAGAGAGAGAGAATGATGAAGCATTGGCGTCCTCAAATATTCCATTTTAATTTCACATGGGAAAACATCATTTGCCTGCTAGAGAAAGAGTAATTTATTTTATCCACAATAATTTCTATTAGAACAGAATGAGTATACCAGAGAGACCATTTATATACATTTAACCTTATTTGCTTTTTAGAAAGTCATCTCTTCATAGGCATTATGTATATGTTCTGTCTCTCAGAAAAAAAAGCAAGCATATGTATGAATATTATTGTAATTTGCAAACTATCTTCCAAGCAATGTTCTGGAAAGGAAGCATTATCCCAGCAGAATAATTAAGCACCAAGGCATGAAAAAAATGTTCGTTATGAACAATTCATAATAGCTCGCAGGCAATTAACGCTCTGACAAACAGAGGTAACAACTGATCTTGAAGAGTACATAAACTACATTTAGTGGCTTATCATTAAAACAGTTTGGCAATTCTTATTTTCATTTGTCACTTCTATAGAGACACAAGGGAAATCAGAGTTCCTTGAGAATGACTAAAGGGCTGTACTGGAGCATTTAGTATTTCTGCTGTCTTTCCATTATTATATGGCTTGCTTGTACAAGAAAGAAAATATAATTCCATAAGTCAAATTAAATTCCACCTATTACCTCTGAATATTTTCACTGTAAGAAGAATTATGCCCAAGGAACATCTCCCATGGAAGTTTATTTGCATATAGGAGCCTTCTCTGAATTGGAATTTAAATCACTCCCCTTTGTCCTCACTATTTTGATTAGAAGATTTCATGCTAAGTCATAATTGTGTTATTATTTGTATGCAGGTACCATGTTCATTGTAGATGAGGGTTTCTCAGCAGCCCTTACCATTAACCATTTGTCTGCCACTGACCCTGACACTGCAGCAGATGACTTGGAATTTGTTTTGGTTTCTCCTCCCCAGTTTGGTTACATGGAAAATATACTCCCTTCTGCAGGTTTTGAAAAAAGCAATATGGGCATCAGTATAGGTAAGTTATGTTTTCATGACCAGTGATAACTCCTCTATCGCTTATGAACACGTTTGGCCCAATTATTCTTAATAACTGGATTAAGAATTCAAAATATTCACATTTTTCTACTTTGCATTTCTCTATATATGCATGTTTACTTCAAAATAAAATAATAAACACTTAAGAAATAATGTTTTAAAAGATTCTCACAATAAAACAGAATACTATGGTAGAATAAATCTGGTGGGAGCTCAGAGATTCAGTTACATAATCTTTTAGCATTATTTATAGATTTTGGTGGAAAAGATAGGGAATATACCATGGGCGTAACAGAAAGCCTAAAAGATTGAAGCAGATGACATTAATTTTGAAAACAAAATGTGTCTTACACTTAAATAGCTCTTGTATATCAGACATAAATAAAACAACCATAAACCAAAACAGAAGCCAAAACCAAAATTATACAGAGACAACACTTAGAAGTAAATGATTGTCTAAACTCCTTTTGAGGCATATCCTTTTTAAATATGAGGAAAGCTGCATGAATAGAGTGACTGAATTGATAGAAAAGAGAAAATCCAGCTATATGCTTGCTACAAGAATTACTTCAACTTCAAGGGTACACATGGAGTCAAGTGAAGAGATAGAAAAAGAGGTAGGAAAATGAAACTAGACGTAAACTAGAATAACTATACTAGAATAACTATGTCACACACAGGCTAAATGAAGTTCAAAGTTAGCAGAAGGAGATAACAAATGACATTTTTCACAGAAATGGAAAAAACAATCCCCAAATTTTGTATAGCTAAAGCAATCCTGAAAAGAAAAGAAGGTGGGGAAGTTACACTTCATGATTTCAAATTATATTTCAAAGTTATAATAATGAAAATAGTGTGGCACTGGCATGAGAACAGAGAACAGATACATAGACTGGTGCAATAGAACCAAGAGTTCAAAAGTAAACCTATGCATATATGGTCAACAAATATTTGACAAGGGAGTCAAGAATAATCAATGGAAATAGAATAGTTTCTTCAATAAATGGTATTTGGAAAACTGGAGAATCACTTGCAAAATATTGAAATTGGAACCCATCTTGCACTATTAAAAAAAAACTAGCTCATAGTGGTTGGACCAGTTCACATTCCCACCAGCAGTGTAGAAGAGTTCCTTTTCTCCACATCCTTTGCAGCATTTGTTGTTGCCTGTATTTTTAATGTGTGCCATCCTCACAGGTGTGAGGTGGTATCTCATAGTGGTTTTGATTTGCATTTCCTTGATTATAAGTGATGTTGAGCATTTTTTCATGTATCTGTTGGCCATTTGCTTTTCTTCTTTGGAGAAGTGCCTTTTGAGCTCTTCTGCCCATTTTTTGATTGGGTTATTGG
>PVIJ01015840.1:0-34887 GCA_004024925.1 Scalopus aquaticus
GTTCCTCAGTTCTTTGTTTATATCCCTCAGTTCTTTGTTCTTTTCATTTAATTCTATCAATTTTTTTGTGATGGCTATTTTGAAGTCTTTATCTGTTAGGTGGATGTAATCTTCTATGTCCATATTAATGGGTTCTGGAGAGGGAGTTTCTTTTTGTGGTGTATTGTTTTGAGGGTCATTTGTGACTTTTTTCTTTCCCGTTGTTGATTTTCTGCTTTGCTCTGTTCGTAGTTTTCCACTGGTGCTGGCGGGCATGACTTCTGGTTTTACTTGCTCAGGAGTGTTTGCGGTTCCCTAGTGTCTGAGTTGCCTTGGCTGTGACTAGATAGCTTCTGGTTTTTCTTATTATTCTTTGTTGAATTTTTGTGTTTCTCGTGGCGTGTCTCCAGTGTGTTTCCAGTTCCGAGTTTAATTAGCAAAGATGAAGGGGTGGTTTGTGGTAACAGAGAAAGAAAAGAGAAAAGAGAGGAAGGGGAAAAAAGAAAAAAAAGAGAAAGAAAAAATAGGGAGAGGAAAGAAAAGGGTAATGGAGATGAAGAAAAGTAGAAATGAAGGACCAAGAGAAAAAGGTAAGTTAAAAGTTAAAAAAAAAAGGGGGTGTAATAATAATAAAATAGTAAAAAATAAAATAAAATAATAGTAAAGAGAATAAAAGGGATAATAATAATAAACTAGTAAAAAATAAAAAATAATAATAAAGAAAATAACGTATTGGGGAGATGTGAATTTGGAGTTCTGTAGTCCTTTTGCCCCCAGGTTCTGGGGTTTCTGGTTGGGTCCCCTGCTGGGGTTCAGCCCCTCCTTTCCAGCAACATATGTTGTTGTCTTGTTTTTGCTGCTGTCATTAGTCCTTGCTTGGAGTCTTTCTATTCTTTTTCCCCTCTCCCCACCTTTCCTCCGATGTTTGCCTGGGGCTATTCCTGCCCCTGGGGTTATGTCTGGTGGGGGGGGGTTGGGAGCTCCTGGTCTTAGTTTGTTTTCTGCTGCTTGGGGCCTGCTACTCCACAAAGGGGTGCAGGGGTGGAGGTTGTGGGTGGCTGTTGATCAGAGTTTCACCTCACCTAGTTTCTAGGGTGCCAGTGTGCAGCCGCCTAGAAGTTGGAGGAGGTGGCGAGTGCTGGGCCGTGTTCACCACCTGTTGTGGTCTTTTTTTGTTTGTTTGTTTGTTTGTATGTTTTTTGCTGCCCTCCGTGTGCCAAGATGCTGATGCTTTGCAGGGGAGGGTGTGGCCAGAGAGTTTATCAACAGGAGATTTTTTTTTTCCCAGCAACAGGTATGGGAGGGGTTTTGGGGATTGTGAGTCAATAGTCCTTAAATTCTATCCTTCCCCTCCTATTCATTTGCATTCTAAAGCCCAGAAAGAAGTTGTCTCTGCAGGAGGTTTTCCAGCCCAACCGGTTTTTCTGGCTAATCTTGCTTGGACTTTCTCCCCTTTGAGATGTTACCTAGCCCCAGGTGGGGGATGGGACACAGTGACCCTCCCGCTTTCCTGCTCCTCAGGGCTGCCACGCAGGGAAGAGAGGGGGGTCGTGGGGTGGGGGAGTGGGGTCGCGCTACCAGTCCGCTGGCCGGAGCCCTCCGACCTCACCGCAGTTTCTAACCTTGTATTCAGTGGCTCTCCGGGGGAGCTGGTCCGCCCATCTCTCCTCTCTGCTCCTCCTTTGTGTGGGATTAGATGTCCCCTCTCTTCTCTTTACTCTGACTCTTCAGTTTATTTTTAAGTCCAGAGCACCCCAGGGTCGATTGTATTGCATAGGGTATCCGGTTCTCTTCGAGACAGCTCTCAAAGTTAGGGATATTTTTCTCCATGAATCGATTTTTTGTAGGAGAGCCTGATCCTAGCGTCTGTTCGCCGCCATGTTTTGGGGGCGTGTCCGGACCATGATTTTCACCTGAGACCATTGTTTTGGGTTCCAACTGTTTGTGAAATGGACTCAAATGTTCACTTTGATTCAAAGCCTGGGTTAAAAAAGAGAAGCACTAGTCCTTTCCCCATGCACAGATGATAAAAGTGTCATCTTTTCTTTTTTCTCAAAGGCCACAGCTATTCTTGGAAGCTATATTGGAAGTTGGTTTTCCTTTTCTAACCCTTTTGGCAGAAGTCACATTATTTTATCACCAAGTGCCTAGGACAATGATGATGGTAGTAAGGTTTATAGCCGTTTTTACCGTTTCCAAAACACTTTTGCAGATGGTTATCATAGTCATTGCAATAATTTCTTCACAGTGCCCACTCGAGCATGATGTATTTTGCATTTCAAATTTGGTCTGAAATAATGGAATCTTGATACAAAATAGGGTTGTTAGTGATCCTCCAAAGAAGAACTGGCTTTTTTTTTCCCGGTTGTTATTCATAGGTAATTTAAGTAAAACTGGATAACACTAATGTTCAGATCTCAGGATGTGGATTTACAAACTTGACCCTCTGTAGGCTTCCTGTTGAGGTGAAGTGCTTGCTGCACACTCTACAAAGCCATGCTTGATCAAGTACATGTCTTCATGGATAAATTCCTCTCTTATGCTCCCTTTATCTAACATGCTTTCTCCCCTTTTCCTTTTTTAATGACTCTAAAAGCCTTCCCTTTTCTCCTTTACCCTCACTGCCACCTATATAGATCACAGTGCTTCCTTTTGTATTAAAGTCCACACTTGCGAAGATGGCCTGAGCTGGTGAGGAAATGGGGTCTTCTCTGTGCACTTAGAAACAGTAGCCTTTAGATCTAGAAGACCTCTCCAGAAGTCAGGAAAATTTCTATTTTCCAGCATGAAAGGCTGACACTTGCTATTAACCACGAAGTGACCCATTCTTGAACTGTCTTGAAACCTGTTTACTTCTTTTGTTGAAATAGCATCTTGCTTCCTCTCTCCCACTTCCTTTTTTTAAAAAAATATTTATTTTATTATATCATTGTTCATTTTTGGACATAAATTGGTTAGTCCCCTCAGGTGTAGTCCCTATAGTTCTCCCACCACCATCACACCTGTGACCCATCACCATGGTCCCTTGTGTTCTTCCTTCCTCTGTTTTGACCCGTCTTTTTCCCCCTCCTCTGCTGTATGCTTTAGATCTATGTTCAGCTTGTGTTTTGTCTTTTTTCTTGACCTTTTGTTCAGTTTTTCTGTATTCCACATATAAGTGAAATCATCTGATATTTATCATTTTCCTTCTGACGTATTTCACTCAGCATAATCCCTTCCAGCTCCATCCATGTTGCTGCAAATGTCATGAGTTTATCTTTTTTGATCACTGAGTAGTATTCCATTGTGTATACACCACAACTTTTTGATCCACCTCTCTGTTTTGGGGCACTTAGGTTGTTTCCATATTTTACCTGTTGTAAATAGTGCTGCAGCAAGAGTGCAGGTTTCCTTTAGAATTAGTGTTTTTGTGTCTTTTGGATAGGTTCCTAGCAGTGGAATTGTTGGGTCCTGTGGTAGGTCCATTTGAATGTTTTGAGGAACCTCCACACAGTTTTCCATAGTGGCTGGACCAGTTTGCATTCCCATCAGCAGTGTAAGAGGGTTCCTTTTTCACCATGGTCAACCTCACCAGCATTTGTGGTTTCCAGTATTTTTTAATATGGGCATCCTCGGTGTGAGATGGTATCTCATTGTGGTTTTGATTTGCATTTCCCTGATAATTAGTGATGTTGAACAATTTTTCATATGCCTGTCAGTCATTTATGGACAAACTATTCTTTCTTCTTGAGTTCCAGATGAATGCAAATGATTTTCATTGGCTTTCATTGTTTGAAAGTCATAGGAACCAAAGGAGTTCAAAAGTTAAGTTATGCAGACAGTATAATATAAAGTTATTCATGCATGGACTTCAACTCACCTTGTACAAATAAACCTGAGAACTTACTGTTTTCACATAGTATTACAGCTTGTTGGATTAATTTTCTGACAGACTGAAGCTTCTATATTTGCTTGAAATACATTACATATTTTCTTCTCTTACCCACATTTCAAAATTATTTAGGCTCTACCACTTCTGATTCTCAAAGGCATTGTTACAAGGAAGAAGCGCAGAATTACTGCAAAATGTATTTCTAGGAAAGTCCTTATGCTTGTCAGTTGATAATTTATATTACCTTTTCATGTATTCATTCGGAAAGAATTTAGGCAGTTCTGACTTAGACAAAGTATTGTATCTTTTTTTACAAAAGTGCTTAAAATCCAAACATTTCACACATGATTCTGGTAACTCAGTAGTAATGAAGGGTCATCACATATTTCTTTTTCTAAGTAAAGTGTGGGGGAGATTAGATATATTTGTGTCATATTAAGTTTGTAATTTGGTAAACTATAATTGGAACAACTAATATGACCAATTCCACTGCACTATAGTAAAAGGGAAGCAACTTTGTCTTATCTACTATTCTGATAAGTGGTTAACAATGATCTCAAGTATTCTTACACATCCAGTGCCTCAGGATGGACAGAGACTTTGGCCTAAGACAGATCTGGTTTAGCAATCTGGTTTGCCATATCGAGGACCAGTTTCCTCAAATTAGAGTGTAGTGCCATGCAGAGTAAATGAAATATTGTCTTTGATACATCAATGTATTGCACCTGCCAAAAAAGGTGACACTCAACACGTGGTAGGTTTTCCTTTCTTGAGAATGTCCAAAGAAATTGTTATTGTTAGCTGAAAGGTGAAGATGACAAAGTTGTGTATATGTGTGAAGGAATAGCATCTGTGAGCTGGAGGAGGAAGAGAGTGAGTCTACAGTGGTATCTTCTCAGTCTGGTCACTTGCTGCTCTAGAAGGTGCTATCGTCTCTTTCCTCCAACCATGTGAGACCTCTGTCTCTGGTTCCATGAGTGCTACTGTTGATAACTATTGAAATTCCATGGGTAAATGAAATAACAGTTCACTTTCCCTTTTTTCAAACAAAAAACAGAGTGAGGAATAGGATTTCATTCCCAATTATGCTCAAACTTCAGATTAATCAAATATAATGGCTCAATTTATAGAATTCACTAAGATATGATTAGAATGTCTCATCTAATGGGCTCTCTAACCAATCTTTCATTAGGTGTCGTTGACTCAGGAAGTGCTGAAAGTTGAAGTCTCATTATTGATCTTAAGTTAAATTAAATCATTTAATTTCCAAACAAAAGATATTTTTAAAAAGTTCTCAGTGTTGGGTCTCCCTGGTGGTGCAAGGGGTAAGTCTCAGCACTATCAACCTATCACCAGCCACTGCAGCATGAGTTCAATCCCCGGCCTGGGAGATGACCCACATGGTGCAGCAGACCTCTTCTGTCTCGCTAGCTGCTCCCCTCAGCAATGTATTTCAGTAGATGCCTGTTCTGCTCCCTACTTTGTCTCTGGTGAATCTTCTCACCACTACCCTCACACCTCTGGCCTATACCCCAGCTTGTATGCATAAATAAATAAATCTTAAAAGTTCTAAATTTTATTTACTATCTGCAGGGGGTCTGATTGTTCTCTTAGACTTAGGTAGTTGATAGTTATTGTTCATTATTATAGAAAATTGCATCCATAGCAATACTGAGTTCTCTATCACTGTGGGTGAAATCTTTTTAAAAATTATTAAAGTACATTTTAAAAGCATGTTTATTGTAAAGGGTAGAATGTTTTCTATTTTAAATTAAAGGAAATATTTTAGAAGAAGAGAATGCAAATTTCCATTTTAATGAAATGGAATGTAAAAGAGATAGACATTTTCTTTGCTCCTTTTCAGACCACTGACATATATATGCTTTCAAAATGAAATATTTTGGAAAGATACACTAAGACGACTAATTTATTTGTATTTGGCTTTATATTCCAGCTCAATTTTGAAATTGGAGATAGCAATACAGAGGATGAAAATTCTGTATCACTTTTTGTTTTATGTATGAAGTAATAAGAATGTTTATATTAGAAACAATTTTAGGAGCCTCCCTGGTGGTGCAATGGGTTAGCACAGCGTTGTGGAGCTGTCGGCGACTGCGACACAAGTTGGAAGCTGGGCGGGGAGATTCCTATATGGCGCGTCAGACCTGTCCTGCCTCGCCTGCCCGCTGCTCCCCCAGCAGTGTATTTCCGCAGATCTGCCTGTTCTGCTCCCCACTCTGTCTCTGGTGAACCCTCTTGGTGCCCCATGCCTCTGGCCTGTACCCCAGCTTGTATGCAAAAATAAATAAATCTTTAAAAAAAAAAGAAACAATTTTATCAAATAGTTATCAAATAGCATTTAATTGTATGAAAATATGTCCTATATAAGAATATGCACATTGCATATTATTTAAAGCTGTGTATTGTCAATCCTAATAAAATATTAGATATTTAATAGGCACTTAACAAGCATTTAATTTAAATAATAATGTGCAATAAAATTTTGTAAAGGACAACACATATTAAGAAAAATATCTTTTAATAATTAGGCAAGAGTAGCATTTCTTTAGATCTATGCACTTAGAAGTGAATCAATCTGAACAAATAAAAAAAGTTAATATGTGCAGTTTTAATTTAGATATTTTTATTTATAAATTTTCAGCTCAGTATTTTAGAAATAAAGTAAACAGAGCATGGTCAAAGTGGACTATGTCTCTAGTATTCTGGTAATGCTATTAAATAGGAATTAAATAGAAAAACTCAATCCTGAAAGCAAATTTATATATACCATGATTATGATTCCAAGTGAGTTCCTGATTATTTTCCCTTCCTTGGGATGGTTAGATATTATATAGGAAAAGTAGATTATCCATGGTCTATTTTTACACTAAGAGCAACTGTGTCTAGTGAAAACATAGAACGCTAATTTCATTTGGAAGCTGGCTCTGCCTAATTATGAGCATTTTTTTCAGTTTTGAAACTTCTCTTCCAGTTACGCCATAATGAATGGGAAGAGTTGTAAATTTTATTGAAGCTTCTGCTGTTTTTTTGAAAAACTTTACACAAATGGAGGACTAGGCTGACAGAATTGGTGTGGGACTTTGAGTGCTGATTTGGTTGTAATTAAGAAATGGGAAAGGCACTCATTAAAAGCTCTGTCTTGCAAGTTTTTGAAGTTTGGTTCTCCTTTCCTAAAGAATAATTTTATTAAGCCAGATAAAAATGGTGGTTTAGATTAGAATTTAGAAATTAAAAATCTCAAATATTTCCTATATTTTGTTTTACTTTGGGTCATTAATTGTTTACATTTTGGGAAAGATGGACTTCAAAATTTGCATCAAATATATGGTAGCTTGTATGTAGTATGTGGGTTTGAATATCATTTTGAATAAAAAAAAATAGTATCCTCATATCTCTTTAGGTTGATTTGCTGAAAACAGATGTGGAATGTTAGACTTTTGATAGAGTCATAATGAAACAGAAATTATGATATATAACAGATCTGAGGAAGAACCACTTTTTGAATAGTGTTAATCAGTGCATTGATTTTTCTGTGGCATCTAGTATTTGAGACTTCCAGCTACCTAATTAATAATCATTTTTTTTAAAGATTTATTTTATTTTTGCATACAAGCTGGGGTGCAGGCCAGAGGTGTAAGGCGGTGAGAGGGTTCACCAGCGACAGAGTGGGGAGCAGAACAGGCAGATGGACCAAAATACACTGCTTAGGGGAGCAGTGGGTGAGGCAGGAGAGGTCTGCCGCACCATGTGGGAATCTCCCCTGCCTGGCATGGAACTCACGGCCCACCTGCCGACAGCTCCACAGTGCTGTGCCTAACCTGTTGCAACACCAAGGAGGCCCAAAGAATCATTTTTATTTTTTAAATTCAGTTCCCTGAATTTCTCAGGTAGGACTGTGCTTGACCAAAACACAGTATTTCTTGATCTTGTAGTTTGAGTGGCCAATTAGGTGTTAATAAAAATTTTCCTCCTTAAGAGGAAACCAGATAGCTAGCACATTTTGTTTTCCTCTTTAAATTTTCCCCTTCTTGCTGCCTGGAGGTCATGTTTATTATGTTAAGGAAAAGTACAAGGTGAGTCATTTCCTTCAAGATCATTAAACTTGAGATTCCTTCCTGTCTGTTGGTCCCTTACTGTCTTAGAGCATTTGCTTTAGAAAACTTTCAGTTGTAATTTTTTCTCTGTCTCTTTGAAATATAAATCTTCTTTCAGCCTCTTCTCCCAGTTTTATAGCCTAGAAATGTTATTCTCAAGGATCTGGGAGTCATCCCTTTGAAATGTAATAATCAGTACCTCCTAGTCTCTGTAGTAGGCTAAGAGACTACTTACATACCTATCTCCCTACCTAAGCTAAATTAGCACAGATGGCCTGATCACATTGATTTACTGCGCCCGCCCCCTCCCCTTATGTTCTCTAACACGTTCCCACTGGCTTACCCTGGTGCTTAAAAATCTTCCCATCTTTTGTTTTAGCAGAGCTGAGTCCAATCTCTACTGTTGCAATAATCTTGAATAAAACTTTCCTTGTCTGTTTAACTTTGTCCAGTGAATATTTTTTTTTTTGAGAGCCTGGAACACCTTATTGTGCCAGAGAAGCTCATCTTTATGGAAAAATATACTTCTTAATAAATGAAGGAATAACAGAATTAGGCAAGTGCCATGCTTTGGTCCTCAATGTAAAATTACCCAGACACCATAAATGTATCTTCTAAGCATTAGGGGAAAAGTTGTAGGGAAACAGGCTATACAAGCACATTGCCAAGTCAACATTATTGAGACCATTTAAATATTGCAAAGGAACAATGTGCCATTAAAATAGAGAAATCTGGCTATTATTAATTTTACTAAATGATCTCACTGAGCATCACTAATAAGGAACAACCTGACATTTTCTGTCTCCTGATGTGATAGAATATGAAGTCAACAGCATTACCTATAAGATTTCCTTGCCAAAAATGTTTTCCTGTATCCAACCAAGTCTCTAGACCTAACTACAAGTTTATAAGAAGACATTTAAAAAATGAAAATAATTCTCTTTTAGAAGGTATGAAGACAAATTGGGAGAGTGATCAGTTTCCTTTGAACTTCACAATAGAGCAAAAGAGAGTCCAAAGATGGGAGGGGCTTGAATTCTTTGTGTTACATGAAATTGCTGTATCTGCACAGTTGTGAATTTGCTTTTATGAGATACAGAAATAAAACTCTTATATAAGGCACTGTAGTTTGGAGTTGCTGTTATATAAAATTGAAATTGATGTGAATAAAAACTTTGGGAGTCTGAATTATAGTACATCAAAATCAGCAAAAATCATAATAACATTGAACAAGCCCTACCCTCTGTATCAATAAGGCAAATCCACTGAATGGGTGGGCTCCTTGGACAAAATCTACTTACAGAATAGTCCAAAAATAGTGCAAGTTTGTATATTGGCCATATAATAAAAAATCTAATTAACATCACATGAAAATAAAATACAATAAATAATAAGTAAGTAGTTAAATGTGTTTAAAAGTACAAAGCCTTAGAAATATAAAAAGATCTTTATTCCAACCTTCTCTTCCTACAATGTGAAACTATTTTCAGAAAGTGTACAGTGACTTCCCTGAGATTGTATAAACTCATTAGTAGCATAGTTGGTGCTAAAATGTAAGCCTTCACGTTTTTGACAGTGTTCTCTTTCTACTACCAGGTATAAACAAATGTAGAAGTGAATAAGTCTGGAAGGAGTTGAATCCACTTTAGAGGTGCTATTGAAATTATTGAAAGGTGCCATAAGTCAGGAAAACTTCCTTATAGCTTACAAAGTATTTTTGTTGTTGTTGTTTTTAAAGATTTATTTATTTTATGCATACAAGAGCTGAGGTATAGGCCAGAGGTGTGGGAAGGTGAGAGGATTCACCAGAGACAAAGTAGGGAGCAGAACAGGCAGATATACTGAAATACACTGCTGAGGGGAACAGTGGGCGAGACAGGAGAGGTCTGCTGTGCCATGTGGGTCAACTCCCTGGCCTGGTATCGAACTTGTGCTGCAATGGCTGACGAGGGTTCATAGTGCTAAGACTTAACCCCTTGTGCCACCAGGGAGGCCCCTTACGTAACATTTGAATGGGATTTTCTTTTCCTTTATTTTCTTTCTTTAAGATTTATTTATTTATACACACAAGCTGGGGGGTAGACCAGAGGATATTAATTCCCCAAACATGATACCCACTGAATATTACCAATAAAATTATTGGGTGGAAAAGCTAGTATAAAATGATTGGAGAGAGCATTCCGTGTGGTGAGAGGATTCACCAGAGACAGAGTGGGGATCAGAACAGGCAGATGGACAGAAATGCACTGCTGAGGGGAGCAGCGGGTGAGGCAGGAGAGGTCCACTGCACCATGTGGGGATTTCCCTGGTCGGGGATTGAACTCATGCTGCAGTGGCTGGGATAGCTTTATAGTGCTGCGCTTAACCTGTTGCACCACCAGGGAGGCCCTGAATGAGATTTTCAAAAGACAATAAAATAAAATTTTAACTCAGCAGAAAGATAAAATGTTTTCACCACTTTTCAAGATAATGAACACATTAATGAAGGTATAGCAGCATGGAAAGCATGTGTTTCAAATATTAGAATAGAAAATGATTCTATTTTGACCAAAAAGAAAAGTGACAATAAATTATCAGTTTTTTAAGGAAAGTAGGTATTTGGTGATACATTTTCTATCTAATAATTGCCTTCCCTGTTATTTATTTTATGGGCACAAAATTCTCTGTTCAGCCTTGTAAACTACTACACAAAGCTCTTCTTTATCTTCCTGCCTCATTCTGTTCTCCCCTCTCCTATCCAATTTCATGTTTTAGTGTATGCATTAATGAAAAATGGCTTGAATGTTTTTGAGATTGTCAGGAATTTATCATTTGGTGTGGTTTGCTTCAGAATAGATATTGCAGTGAAAATTGATTATATGTAGTGTGGTCTGAGAGCTTTCCCTATTTATCAGATAATTGTATAGCACATGGAATGCTCTCTCCAATCATTTTATACTAGCTTTTCCACCCAGTAATTTTATTGGTAATATTCAGTGGGTATCATGTTTGGGGAATGAATATTTATAAATTTAAATTTCCCATGAACAATAATTTTGAATGTTCCAGAATTAATCAATAAGGCAGAATGTGCTGAAATTGACAGACCAAACGACAAACAATGAAAACGTTGAAGTAAAAACGGAGATAAGAAAAAAGTGAACATAAAACCATGAAAGGAAAATACCCAGGCCCTTAGACACAAAGGGAAGTCTGTCAGACGTGCGAGCAGACTTTGCAGATGAACAGCTCACAGGTGTCTCAGTCATACAGACATTCCCACAGCTTGTGGTGCACAGGATCTCCCAGAAAACAACTCCTGCTTGGGATGAACTCAGCGTCTGCGGTGAGCAAAGAGAGACTGAGTAAACAAGATAAGATTTGAAAGACTTTAGTTATTATAGTTATTTATAGCTAGCATATTGCATATGACACTACATACATTACAACTAGCATATATTATAACTAATATGTATTAGTCATAAATGTTTAGAGAAATGAAGGAAGGAATTAATTCATAAGTCAAACACAGGAAGGATAACTAAAAAGTACTACATAGAATTTCTAAAAATGGAAAGTGTAGATGATGAAATTCAATTAAATAGGTAGGCATATAGTAAATTAGAAGTATACGTGGAAGGAATTAGGAAATTTGAAGGTAAATCAAAAGGAAATGAATTAGAGTGGCCTTTCTCCAAGTATGTTCTTTAAATTGGTACAGTTTTACCACTCATCACCAGACTAAGAAGAGATTAATGCAGAAATTGACAGCAAGCATTTGAAATATAACAAGCTGACAGAATAATTTTTTGTTGTTGACTCTAGTAACCACATTATTAGGGGTTGTCTTTCATTTTTTCCTAATAATTCATTTTGCTATATTTTACAAAAGTATTGACAATGTATTGGAAAAAATAAAATTGATCTTTTACCTCAACTAGTTTGATAAGAACTCAATTGATTATAGTAGGCAAAGAAAAAGGAGTTAAGTTATAAAAGAGAAATTTACAGTTACAAAGAATAGATAATCATCAGGTCTCAATACCCATAGAACCTCTATGATTTACCTTCCAAATCAGATAGAGGGAGCTACTTAAAATTTTTTATACCATAATTAATATAAATCAGAACAGCTCAAAAGAAAACAGCATCCCTGATGCTTTGTCAGGATAGTGGTATATTCTCAAGGATCGTGTTAGAGAAAACTATTTTACATAGCGAGTCCTAAGCAGCCTCTCTTTTACCTTCACTATTCCATAGTCATGTAATTCCATTGCCTCTAATCCAAATTATTTTATAAAAAACACATCTCTAGCATGTTTTGTTTGTTTGTTTGTTTGTTTATTTATTTATGCATACAAGCTGGGGTACAGGCCAGAGGCGTGGGGGGGGGGAGGCGGCGAGAGGGTTCACCAGAGTCAGAGTGAGGAGCAGAACAGGCAGCCTGACAGAAATACACTGCTGAGGGGAGCAGCGGGCAAGGCAGGAGAGGTCTGCTATGCCATGTGGGAATCTCCCTGGTCAGGTATCGAACTCGTGTCGCCGCTGCCGACAGTTCCACAGCGCAGAGCTTAACCTCTGCACCACCAGGGAGGCCCCATCTCTAGCATGTTTTAAAATTGGGTTTAAAAAACAAATGCATTATTGCAAACAATACACTATAGGGATATTGCCTTATATATGCTTAGTTTTGTAAAATACACAGTTTTCTAATGGTTTTAATGCACATTAGCTCCTTAGTATTAAATGGGTAATATGTACAATTCTGTAGTTTTCCCCTTAAATTATTAAGCATTCACTGGGCAAAATGATTGGCTAATCCTAGCTTAAGGGAGTTTTTAATTTTAATGTTCCTGTTGTCCATAAGAGAGATAAAATAGATCTATTTGAGATACATTTAGAGCTATATTCAAACAATCTCATTCTGTTACAAGAGAGAACATAATTGGTATTCCCATAGAGATGAGAATGAGAGCTTATAAAAGACAATAGTTATCCTATATGTCCTTGCTCTGCATTTAGTATTCATCTTACTGACACCTCTCTCTCTGTCTCTCTCTCTGTCTCTCTCTGTCTCTCTCTGTCTCTCTCTCTCTCTCACTCACACACACACACACACACACACACACACACACACACACACACACACACACACACAAAACCCCCAAAATATTGAAAGTTGGGAAACATTGTCAAGACAAAAGATAAGACATGGTTCCTTGAGATTAGTCCTTGTTCACTTTGTTTGCCTGTAATAGCATGAATTTGTGTCTTTAAAATGTCAGGATATACACACCATATTTATTTATGCTTTTATGTGTATTGTGCTATAGACAGTAAGCCTAAGATCTTAACTACTGTCATAAAAAACCTCTAAATCAGCAAAGCAAAATTTTTGCTGACTGCAAAAGAGTATATTGTTTGGTTAAATATACATGATGTATAAAGATGAAGATAGCAACAGAGATGAAAAATTTTTATATGTATTTTGAGAAAATAAGGTAAATCTTTTTAGTTAAGATGCAAAACATTTTTAAGCTTTAATTATTGAAAATCTTTTTGAACTTAATTACTTTAAAATCTCTTAAGGTACATGCACAGATTTCCTACATGCCAAGATTTCCTAAATCACTATTCCTTAATATTTGTAAATAGAATATGTAATGGTTAGGAATTCAAAGTCTGGAGTAGGAGAGACCTGGACTTTAATTCTTACAAATTCTCTTTCTAAACTTCAGTTTTATCAACAAAACCGAAAAATAATAGCACCAGCCTTGTCTGCTGTGGTTAGTTTTGTTTGTAAATTGAATTTTTACAAAGTGCTTAACATAGCCGTAAAGACAGAACTCAAGAATGCTAACATGTTATTATTTTATTAACATTATTGTTACTGTTGTCATTGCATTTATCTTGTCCAATCATGCCTTCAAAGAAGTTGTTGCTAGTGCGGAAGTCAGGGTGGTGGGGAAACTCACATGCAGTCTTATTGCTCCTTTTTTTTTTTTTTAAACATTTAATGACTTCTAATAATGCATTCAGTGTTGTGGGGCTATTTCTTTGTCCAGAGGTTTGTGTTTGCTTCAGCTAACCCAATTAACTGTCTTAGCCTTTACAGTAAATGTCCTGGTCTGTGGAAGGGCTTTCCTCTCTCATTTCCATACACTCTGTTAGTGCATTTGGGAATGTCAGAGTCATATTTATACATTCAAATGGCATCAGCTTGAAGGGAATCAATTTGTCAAAATACAGTGATTTTGTTTCTCTTTGTTTTGTTCTCAGGCCTCAAAACTTTCCAAACTCTTCAGAAGAAAGCTCTGGTGAAAGTGACTAAATAGTCCTAAATTTCAGAAATGGGACAGTGTGGAATTAACTCTGAGTATTACTGCTTGTGGGCAGGCATCACTGCCCACATTATACAAATGATGATGTTTGGCAATGGGAAGATTCAATGTAAATAGTGAAGTATAGATCAATGTTATCTTTTAATAGATTCTCTTGGGGGTAGGGCAGGTTGTCATATTACATGTTTTCTGTTATTAACTGGAATGTGAGAAGAATCTTTCAAATGTTTCTACTAGCTCAATCTTAAATTGCTCTTGAGTTAGAGTGGCCAATTGTGACAAATTATTCTCAATTACATGACTATTTGCCACCAGAAACTGAGCTAAATTGGGTTAATTATGGGAAACCAGAGTCAGAGGCTTGGTGAGCCAAACTGCTTTTCAAAATTTTGAGGGGTTGCAATAATTTTTTCCCCTCTACTTTATTTTATAGAATGTGTTCTTTGTAACACTTTTCCTCTTTCTCCTTCTCTTTTTCCTTTTTTTAAATATATTTTTATTGTTATTTATGTCTTTTACATTTTGTATTCCCCTTGGGTAGCCCACCACCAATTCACCCGTGATCCATCTCCATGGTCCCTTGTGTTTTTTTCTATTCCATTTTGTGCGCTTTTCCTTCCCTCACTCCGCCTCCCCTCCCCCCTTCCCCCGCTGATTGGCTCTCTTTTTCCATGTGTATTTACATCATAGAAGAAGAAAAATAATTCACACAGAGGTGCCATCAATTTCAATGTGAATTTATATAATCTGGAATTTGATGTTTGTTAATTCAGATCAATGCTTGGGCACCCCAGAAATTCTCATGGAAGCAATGCCAATGAGTAAACCTGACTCCTCAAGTCATTCCACTTTGTAGGGTTGGTTCTGCCAGAGCATTTCATTTGATTAAAGTTTCAGCGGATCCTTCTCTACAGGGATGTGTCATCAGAGTATTTATATTGTTGACAAGTTTGCACTTTCTGATAATTTCCAGGAACAAATATGGAGTCACAGTCAAAATGGTGGAGTTTGTGTTTGTTTGAGCTGATTGTACCTTAAGTGTCCAGGAAGTTCCCTTCTGCTAAATGACAACAAATGTGGTCATGAATTAGCAGGTTTTCCTGGCTGCAGTATTAAAATTGGAGAAGCTGAGTTGAGAGTGCACAGAAAGTAGGAAAGTTGTGAATAAAGACTGGTCATTCCTGAATACAAGCTGTAAGTGACTTAAGGGCATTTTTTTTTTTCATTTTCAGAAGGAATGCTTATTTATGCGTGTGCTTGTTTTAACCAAAAATTTTTGAAAAGGGGTTTTGGAGAAGCATTATCTGAAAGTTTAAAGTTTCTCAGCAAGTTTGCATTGCTGTTTTCCATACCCTGTCATTTGGTTTAGAATATCTAGAGTTATTAGTATTGAGGAAATAAGAATTTCCCATGTAGTCTTTGATTCCAAATGTAAAATGTAAAATTGTTAAACACCAGTATATTGCTTTTTCCCTTAATATTTTGTTTTCTTTGGGATGATGCTGGCAGGTATTTGGTCCATTTGGACTCCTGGGCCAAATGAACTTGGATTCCAGAGGAAGGGAGGAATGTGGAATGAGGACGGGCAGTTCTGTCTTATCCTCTGAAAGTTCTCAAGTACGAATGTTTTCGCAATATATCAGAGCCAAAAGACTAAGTTTAAACAAATGATTTGGATGGGTTTTTAATTTATTGTCTTTGTCCCTGCCAGTAAATTTGGTCTTCACATGGGGAATCTAGATGAGGTAGATTAGGAGCCAGGTTTCAGTTTAATATAAAATTCATCCAAGTCTTGTTAGCTCTAAGAGAAACCATTGTTTGGCTCTCTTCCTTTAGGTTTAGATAGATTTGCAATCCAGATTCTGTAATCCTGTTTTTCTGTCACAGATTGTTCCTTAAAACTTTTTATAGCAAAGATGCCTACAGTATTAATTGGTAAATTTCATATTCTATAATTATTTTTACTTTGTATGTTTTATTAATATATGACTACATTATTTCACTGGCTTTGAATTTTCTCACTTAAATAGTGTTAGTTTATTTTTGAAGCATTATTAATACAGTTATAAAAATTTTATAAATCATAAGATTCTAAATAAGGAAAAAGTTATCTGATATGTAATACTCAGAGACAAATTACAGCTAGTATTATTAGTCTTTTTTTCTATTTGTTTCAGAATAAATGAGGATTATACTGCATATACAGTCTGATATTTCATTTTGTATCATAAACCTTTCTCTATTTGGTATGATAAACTCTATTGCATCATAAATATATTCCTCATTTTGTTAATTATTTCTTGAAAGCACAGTTTTTAAATGATGTATGTAAGTTCTAATATATATATTGTCTTCTGGGATCTAAAGTAGCATTAAATCAAGTAACAGAGCTACTGTGAATTTCCTACCTGTTCAACAACTTGATACTACAGAAACATGTAGGCTATGTTATGATTCTATTGAAGTGCTTTTTGAGCCAATTTATAAATGTTATAATGTCAAAGATTTGAAAAATAATTAAGTATTTTTTTTTAACAATGCAATTCCTAAGATGATACTTGATGATTTAAAAAACAATATATACATGGTAACTAAATTTGCAGGTCTGGAGATTTTCAATAAATGACTCTGTTGATTAAACTCATTCATTCTAAAAAAATGTTTTGAGTGTCTACTATGTGCCAAGTGCACTAGAAATAAATCAGTGGGCAAGTTAAATTCCCTGCCCTCTTGGAACATATATTCTAGTGGAAACAAAAAATAAACAAATAAAGAATAAGCAAGTTTTTCACTCTTCATTTATTCAACTTTCAACATATCCAATTAGCCCTACTACTGTACACACAGACATATTACTCTGAACCTAAAGCATATCAAAAGTACCATTCCATTCTTTCTTTTTTTGCTGTATTTTTAGTCTCAATATTATAGACCATAGGTCTGTCTGTGGTCTTAGTGTCTGATTTAGTGACAGGTTCATATAATAAATGTCCAGTAGATAAATACTGGTAAAAGATAAGGACAACAAGTGGAAAACATTACTAAAATGTTTTGAGAAATGACCTCTCTAGAGTTTTATTTTTATCTAAATGAGTGACTTAGATTCCATAGGTATTTAGAAGGAAGAATAGAGGAATTTCTAGTTCTATTTTTCAGTGAATCTCATAGTAGCTGGTAAAAACAGTGTTAGTCACTTTACTACTTTGTGACTCTTTAAGTCCATTTATAAAATGGGGATACCTTTCTTTCAACTCATTTCATAGGAGAAAAGATGAAAGGATATGTCTAAAACACCCATTAGCACTTTAGGGTGAGAAAACACTAGAATATCTATTCAGACTCATAGGAAATGAGCTTTCTTATATCAATGCTTTTCAAATTATTTTCTGCAAAACTTAGAACTCCATTTTTTTTGAAGAATCTCCAAGGGCAACCAGGAGTGTGAGGTGGAGTATGGCGGCTGGTATGAGCAGGATACTTACTGCTGTTCCAACCAGAAAAACCACATAATTGGATGTTGTGTGTATGCTTCTGTAAAAGTTTGTTTCTGGAGAAATACCTCAATTTCCTTTTCTGTAAAATGGAGATCAATAATAAGAGCTCACATCTCATAAAGCTGCTTGTGTGGATTAAATGAATTATTATAGGGAAAATTCTTGGAACAGTGCTTGGTAATGTGGTATTAGAAAAGATTACCTGCCATTATTATTTTGGCAGGTAATCTTTGCCTGAAATTAAATTTTCTCAATTTCTTGTGCTTTCTGGTGTTGGTCTGCTTACCAGAAAAATGTAAATCCCACGAGAACCAAGTGTAGTTTTTATTTATTTTGCTCATTGATTGTCTCCAGTGTTCTCCACTGTAGAGCAATGCCAGTACATATTAGGCACTCAATAATTATTTACTGAAATAATCTTACTCAGTTTCCTTTTTGCTTCATGGGTAGGTCTTTCCTCCTGCTTTCATTATACCTCTGGTAGGCCTTTCCCCTCATGATGGGATATTCCTATTGTGAAATAGGCGTGGCACCTAGATAAGTTCAGCTGTTAGGATTGTAGGTAAGCTAAAAAAGTAGTCTGAGCAAGACTAAACCTAAACAAACGCTAGAAAAACGTCTACAGAACTGAGGCTACTAGCAGAGGAAGAAAAAAATGGGGAGCAAAGAGGACAGGGGCTCAGTGAAATATGGGTAAGGACTATGGATGCTTTGTGGGTGTGGTGTGGTAACATACAAGGGTGGAGGTGTGAACCTAGTCCTCTAAATCATATACAGTGCTGTAAACCAATGTTACCTCACTAACAAAAGGAGAAAATATTACAACAAATAAAAGAAAAATTAGAAAAATAGTCTGAGAAGGAAAGTTTATGTACCTGACTATCAGTTCATGAAGAAGATAGCCTTTTTGCTAACCATGTTGTGCTCAGTACCTGATAGATGCTTGAAATTCACTAGGGAACACAATTCTTTTTGCTGAATGGAAGAGTGAATGCCAGTAAATGAAACAGAGTGATACCTTTCAGTGTTTCTCCCAAGTACAGTTTTAAGATGGGAAGTTGCATGTAGGAAAAATTTATTTTCGTTATATAATATTGAAGTTCTTTTGTGTATTCTGCTATATATTGTGACAGCTCACCACAGAGAAAAATTTATAGAACTTAGAACTTGTCTCTTTTATTTATCTTTGTTTTAAAAGTTATTAGTTATTCTAATTCCAAATTTAGATAAAAGTAAAGAAGACTTAAAAATAGGTTAAAGAGTATGTAAAACATTCGCTTTTGGATCATGCCTAAAAGAGGAGATTATAACTCATTTTAGAACAATGCATGTGTGAATCCAACTGTTTTTGCAAATTAAGTTGATTTGCCATCTTAAAAGCAGAGTAATTGTTTCAATTTACTGGGCCAAAAGACTGTAGTCCCCAAAGGGGAAAGTTCTATACTTAAAATGACAATTCCACATGGTACGGGAGACCTCACCTGCCTCGCCCGCTGCTCCCCTCAGCAGTGTATTTCTGATCTGCCTGTTCTGCTCCCCACTCTGTCTCTGGTGAACCCTCTCACCGCTCCATGCCTCTGGTTTGTACCCCAGCTTGTATGTATAAATAAATAAATCTTTTTTTTTTTTTAAAAAAGAACCTGCTAATTAGATACTTGACTCCTGAAGGTACGTCAGATATCTAAGGGTGTGAGATTGTGTGGTCCCCCACAGTATTTGTTCATTGATTTCTTCAAGGCATTTTTAAAAAGTTGATGGCTTTTAGATCCTACAGAAATTGATGCCTACGGTCACACAACTCTTCAGGAGCAAAGGCCTGGCTCATACTTTTGAAATAGCGCCGAAGCACTCCTGCCCAAGGGTGCTTCATTTTTTTTTTTCTCCAGTAGGCTCCCCTTAGGAATGTGGTTCTGTGCACCTGCTCTTAGCATTTCTTCCTGAGTTCTTTCCAATATCTACCTTGAAGGGGGTCACATAGAGTGAAAAAATTCATAATTAAGCCTGAATTATCTGGTCCCCAATTAATTATGTTTAAAAGCATCCTGTCCAGAGGTTTGAAGAGGTGAAGTGATTCATTTTAAAATGTTGAATGCCTGAATGAATTTCAGTTTTCTGAGAATATTTTTTCACATTCATATATAGAATAGCTCTATATATGTATGTTTACTCTGAAAAGTAAGAGTAAATTTCATTTGTGAGAAAAATATAAGGAATAATAATTCCAGAAAGTCTTTATCTCTTTCTACTGTGTCCCAGACCTTTGTCTTTTGTCAAAATAAAGTTATCTAACAGAGAGAGGGGTGCCGGGAAAAATGCCTTAGAGGGAAGAAAATACCCTCAGAGATAGACATTCCCTCCTCAGAGCACCAGGGCTGATATTGCTAACTGTGGAGTCCTTGTTCAGAAGCTTAAGTGTGTAAAGAGAAGATCCTGGGATATTTAAGGCATTAACACTAAAGAGAATTAATATTAATAATTCTCTGAGAAGTTAAGGTGTGGTGGATTTTTAACCATATACTCAACAAAGTTCCTATTTTCCTTGGATAGCCAGGTTTTGAAAAGAATTCTAGAGAAATCAAGGAAAGAAACAGGTATTCTAGATTTATGTTTCCTTTTTTCCCACTGATCATTCTTTTATTTCTAGTGAAATGCTTAATCTCTTTTGACCCTGTTTTCCAATAACTGTATCATGCTTATTTTTGCTCTAAGCTGTTGGGGAGGAGTAATTGAGAAAAATGCTCGTGACAATGCTTCTAAAAATGCTGTCAAACACATTAATAATATCAGGAGGAAAGTACTGAAATATTCTCACCCTATTCACTATCCATGAAATTTCAGTTTAGGGTAACAACAATTCTTACAAAAATGTGTGAACTGTTTGCTTCTGTCCTTGAAGTTGCACTGATGTTTGTCAGATAGAAGTGCTGCAGGACACACTCAGGTGAGCGCTGAGTAAAGAGTGATGGCTTAGTATAATGACTTTCAAATTTGGGGAGCACAGAATTCCTTGCCCAAATAGTATCTTTTGAGAAAGTCAAAGATAAACTGCTTTTGCTGGAGGGGCCAGGTGCTCCAAGAGTCTCCAAGAGCCATTAAAGTACTGAATTCAGTTTGAAAGCTGCACAGTCTGAAGAAAGGTCCTGTGGTTATGAAACCACCCCAGGGGACAAGTCTCAGCCCAGGAGTCAGGACCTCCCTGTCTGATAGTCATGTGTCCTGGTCCAGCTGTGTGGTTTCTAATGTTGCTCCCAGATATCAGATCTCAAAGCATAAAGTGAAAGAACTGAAGACCTTCATTATTGCAACATTAGGATTTAACATTTCAGTCAGGAGTAACTTAACAGTTATCCAATCTGATGGCTTTGAGACTGTCCTGGAACCTGCTCGTTGGGGACCTTTGGGGGTTAGGAAGATATAAGGGAGGAGATGGTAATGACTTTGATCAAGCTGGCTGTATAGTTTGTACCCTGGTGAGACATCAACTTCATAAAAGATTGTCCTACTTTAAGAAGTTTGAAGATCACTGATATAACCGATTTTCTTTTTTGCCACATAAGACTATGGCGGCCCAGTGAGTTTTGACTGACCAAGAGGACAACTTTTCAGAGGCAGAGCTGGTTAGGGAGTCACCAAGATGCTGGATTTTCACTTCAGTGCCTTTTCAATGATGATGGTCTATTCAGACAAGAAATAAGAAATTTGGTTATTTGTAAAGCCATTTTTCCTTTTATCACCAACTTCTGAAAGCTGGAGAGGGATGCCAAAATTAAAAGACACAATTTTCTGGCTAATGTGCACTTTCCCTAAAGGGGAAGGGAATGTCAAGAGAGATGAAAGATGCCAGATTTGGAAAAAATGCTAGGTTCCAGTTTTAATGTGACAAAAAATTTCTAATTTAGCATTGGCTCAGTTACCAGTTCTGTTTCCTGGCAGCTGCTTTTTGAGGAGAGGTTTTTTTTTCCCAGATCATGTCTATAAAGGTTTCATCCCTGAGGTACCTCTCTTTCTAAATATTAACAGGCAACAATAATGGCTATCATTTGGTGAAAATTTATATAACAGCTATATTTTCTCTATTCCAGCCTTACAAAACTTCTTGGAGGTAAATATTACATTCAAGTTTAGAGAGGAGGAAGCTAAAGGTTGGTGAACTTTATGAACCAAAGTTCTCATAGCGAGCAAGCTGGAGAGCCTGGGCTCAAACCAGGAGCTGCCCCTTAACAACTGAGCAGTCAATCACTGGTCTGTGTTGCCCAATTCTTTGTTCTATCAAGAAAAAGAATCCTCAGCAGATAATTGAACCAGTATCTTTTTTTTTTACATTTTTTTATGTTACATTTTTTTTAACGTTAAATATTACAATACTAGATTCATGTAATTGTTACTTCATTGTGACTTAAATAATTTTGGAAAGGGAATGTGAATGAGTAGAGGAAGTACAGATCAGATCCTGTAGGTATGTGCAGGGATCATTAAGGGCTGGCAGTTGTGAAAATCAAGTCCATGCACCAGTGTAAATTGGCACATGGAATTCCTGTTCTGCCTGACTTGCTACAGAAGCACCAAACTTACAAAAGAGTGAGAAACATGATAAATATTCAATAGCCAATAGAAATTCCAGCATTCCCCTGATACCGAGTACAACTTTGTCTGTTACTTTTGCAAACCAAACTTCCTCTCTAATACTTGATTGTGATATTTGATCCATGCAATCTTGTGTATGAATTAAGATAAGTAACTACCACCATTACGTTCTCACTGGATTGAGAATCTTGAATTTGAAAAAGTGACCAAATGATATACCAGAATCTTCTAACAGTATGACATTACTTCATGAGACATAATATGTGATATATGTACCACACACACTGAAGTCACACATACTTGCTACCTCCTGTTCTCCTAGAAAGAAAAGTATTTTTTATCACCATTCTGAGTCTCATTAAAATTTTATTAGTGTTTACTCTTGAATAAAAAATCCCAACCTCTGTTTCCTAAGCAATTGCACTATGTTCTGTAAAGTATATGTTTGCTTAGAAGTTAAGAAGATAAAGAATGATTGGATAAGTGTAGGAGGTGGATACTTGTAATTTCTTTACTTGCACATGATTAAACAAAACATAAATTGACTTTGTCCTATTAGATAGTTCACTGTTCTTTTATAAATACATGAATAATACAGCGTATTAATCACTGAGCCAGTAGACAAAGACAGAAAAGCAGCTAACACCCACATATGACTTTTAGTGTCATTCATGAGCATTTTAGAAGAGCTAATGTTATCCCTCGTTTAATGGCTGATTGTTCTAATATACCTATCACAACACTTCAGCATAGGATAGATATTAACTTCTCACTTTGAATATGTGACTTTCCCTGAAAGCTTTTCCTTATACTCATTGAACACAATTATTTCATGGAGTTTTAAAATTGAATTTTTTTCTAAAACTATAGAAGCATGGACCTTTTAAATAGGCAAACCAACTTCAGACAAAATGTCCCCAAAACTGTTATTTTGTAATCAGTGTGTTTTCTTGTGATTAAAAATGTCCATTGTCAGGAGACAGTCTTTAAACAAAATTAAGATTGTATTAATAGAAGAAGATAAACAAAAGCTTAATATTTTGGAAAAGATTTGTCCTTCACTAAAGAATAAGATCACCAGGTGCCTTGACATAAGGTTGTGATTCTGTGGTCCTTACTACATGAGCTATTGCATGTAAATCATAAAGCACAGTGATTTACTTGTACTAAGTACCCCAGACATTAGTGATGATGTTAACGCCACACAAAATCATCTCTTGCTTTTCTCATTTCTGTAACGGGGTAGCTGAAAATAGAAATAATTTCTATAAAGAAATATACCATTTATGTTGAACAGGTAAAATACCTAGATATATATACCCAACTGAATTGTGTACATGTACGTATATGTATGTGTAAATATTTCTTTTTCTTTTACTCTTAGCCAATGACACTCATTATAATGGTCAACAAATTTTTGCAAAAGTCATGTTACTGAAATAAAATTAGTCATTTCCTATCATTTTGTATGTGCTCAACATAAATATGACAGTCAAATTCTAATTTTGGCTCTAGTTTTTTTTGTAATCTGCAATAAATTGATGTTTACATCACAAAATGCATGCCAGTAGTAATAGGCCTATGGTTAATACTTGTAAAAAATCAAGTCATAGACTACTTCTTAGATTTCTTCGCTTGACTCTTGTACAGTTGTTCAGAAATAGAATAGATGGAAGACGGTTTCCATTGTGCAAAGCATAGCTTTAAGACTCAGTTTCTAAGAGTCTAGAAACAGTCTCCATTCTTGTGGGTCATGAGTGATTTCTAAGCATTCATGAGGCCCTCGATATCGGAACAGAATACCACAGTACTTTCCTTTCTAAAGAAAGGCTCCAACTGCTGGTGTCGCTCTTGATATAAAGTAATTGTGACATCTTCTTCTAGAAGAGTCCATTGTTGGAGTCTTGATCCTAGCAATTCTGCCTTGTTTTTGGATCAGTCCAAATCACAAACCAGGTCATTTAGTTCTTCCTGTGTTAGTCTGTGTGGGGTTGATGATGCACCACAGTGAAAATCTGGATCACTGCCTGCTGATGGAACAGGAGAAGAACAGGTTGGCTCACTCTTGTCCTCATCAGATGAATCAAGAAGATATTCTGCTGGAGGTTCTGGAATTGGAAGTCCCTCACCATGTGGAACTGGTCTCAATGCAGATGCAATGTGTGGGTAGACTATTCTCGACTTCTTTTGCTTCATTATTCTGCCGGAAAGAGGAGGAACCAAGCAGAAGTAACAGTCTTTTGTGGTTGCTTGGCTCTCTCCAGACTATTGGGACTGCAAACGACATTGATCGTTTTTTGCCACTGAGCCACTGTGAAAGCTGTGTTGTACATGTAGCACAGCATCTGTGTGGGCCCCAAGGCTTGTCTTGGTCACCAACCTTCCATCCAAAGTAAAGATGATAAACCTCCTTCACTTGAGAAGTGATCCTTTTCTTTTGGTTGGCAATTGTCACTTCCCCACAAATAGAGCAGAAATTGTCCATGCTATTAACACACTTTTGAGGCATTACTCTTCTGTATTGTGCCTCATTGGATAAAATAATAACAGTTCTATGGAACAGTAGCTTAAACTGTCTTGACAAAGTCTGAAATATTTTCAATCCTCAACCTTTCCGACAGGGCTTTATCTAGTGCACTGATGATGTCAGTTTACTTCAGCAGCTGCCTGGCAGTAGTATTGCATTGCATCATAAAATGATGCAATCAACTCTGGATGATGTGTGCATGATGGTATTATGCAATGTGATGCAATATTACATCATTCTAGGCTGGTTTAGGATGTTGTTGCAGTCCTACTGTGTAAAATTGCACGGTGAAACGTGAAATGAATTATATGAAATATCTTCAAAATAAGAGCTAATAAAAAATTGTCAGGGTTATATTCATGTTCAGCACACCAAGATACTAAATATTAGGGCCTTTTTAAGTCAGTAACGATCTCACTGTTAACCAGTGCTATTAGGGCTCCAAACTGGAAACTGTCCAAAGAACCATGAAGATGGGTGAAACCACTGAGGTATATTCCAACAATGGAAAGCAAAAAGAATGATTGGGCTATAACCACACAATAATATGGGTAAGTATTAAGCATAATATTGAATGAAAGAAGCAAGGCACAGAAGAAAGCACAGAGTGTGATTCCTTTAATTTAAGAACAAAAACAGGGACCACTAATTTATGATGTTGGAATTCATGATAGTGGTTACCAGGGTGTGGAGGAAATATTGACAAGAAGAAGTGACTGTGAGGAAGTCAGTGGGGGCTTCTTAATCTGAGTAGTAACTCCATAAGTGAGTTTAGTTATGAGAACTCATCAAGTTTACACTTATGTGGTCTTTGTTATGTATATGATATTCTGATGTTAAAAACAACTACAACAATAATTTATAAAAACAGCTGTTAGTTTGCCCTATACCTGGTTGCTTCTCTACAAATGGTGCAGAAAGATCATTAAAAGCCTGAAAAAACCACCAAGGACTCCAAGACTCTTCCTTTACCCATCTGCCCGTATCATGGAGAACCTGCATGGTGCCTTGCTGGCACCTCCCTATGGAATTTTCATTTATTATATTGTCATGGCAGAATAGCATGGGGGGGGGTTCTATGGAGCTGGGCAGATGGGTAAGGAGGAGTCTTGGAGCCCTCGGCTTTTTTAAGCTTTTAATTATCTTTTGCAGTGAGGCAACCAGGTGCAGGGCAGGCAAGAGCGGCTCGAGGGCTTGGAGGCTGCAGGCCTCCCAGCCCCTGGTGAATCTTTACTCTCTTTGGGCTCTCTGGCATTCTTTCCTGGTCTCTACTCCACCGCATGGTCCTCTACCTCTGTTTTCTGCTTCTGCCACTTCTGCTACTTCTGCTTCTGCCACTGCTGCTTATAAGCCCAGTTTGTGGCTCAGGTGCGCCCATTCACGCATGCCCACACCCTACTCCAGGTGCCCGCCATCAGGCATGCGTGTAGGCCAGCAGAGGTCTATCCTTAATGGGAAAGCAAAAAACCTATTTTCTGACTGTTTCATTTACCCCACATATATGCTTTCTAAAAATTCACTAGGTAAAATTATCTTAGGTTTTTCAATTGTTTATTGCCTGTATCCTTCAACTCCTCACTTCTCCTGTCAAAGATAAACGTGTGTAGCTTCTTTTTCCCTTGAGTAGTATCATGTGCTGGATATCGCTCCCTGTGTGTTATGCTAAAAGGCAGAAGAGATTCTAAAAATCTAAGGCTCCTAATCAGTTGATCTGATTAAAAAAATAAAAAATAAAATCCTGGCTGGGCCTAACTTACTTGAGTGAGCCCTTAAAAAAGTCCAAGATATTTAAGGTAGGAGACATAACTACTGACCTTGAGGGAGCAAACTTGAATATTGTGGAAAGGGGCCACATGGTAGGGACAGAAATGTGGCCTCTTGAAGCAGATAATGGTTCTCAGTCGGCAATGTCAAAAATGCAGGGACCTCTTTTCTACAGCTGTAATGAACTGAATCTACCAACACCTACATGAATATGAAAGAGAGTTCCATCATTTCAAAAGGAAAGCAGCTTGACCATGTCTTGATTTCAGCCTTTACCTCCTGAGGAGGCTACCATGATCTGAGCCATGATGTACATGGCCTCCTGACATTCAGAACTTTGAGAAAATTAAGGTGTGTTGTTTGACACAGCTAAGTCTGGGATAATTCCCATGCAATCGTAGAAGTTTTCGTGAGACAGACTTGATGACCCAGTTCTTAATTTTACTTCTGCATGCTCCACCTTGGGCCTCGTTCTGAAAGTATTGAGAAGTTTTTTTATTTCAGGGATGCAACTTTCCATCATTACCCACATCCTCTCAGCCTCATTCTTCGTGTTCTCATTCCCATCAAGCATTCCACTTTTTCAAATATGAATGAATTGATCAAAAATTGTCTGACACCCACCCAGATTTTCTGATTCATTTGTTTTGGGCTAAGATCTAGTTATTTTAAAATGATTTTTCTTCATAATGCCCAAGTGGTTTTGTTATGTAGCGTGGGTAGGAGTCAGCGGTTTCGCACGGCTTCCTGTGAGGATCTGGGGGATCCATGAAAGGTAAAGTCCTGTCCAGTGAGCCAGGTGTTGGGAGCGACCAGAGCTCCAGCTCCTTCCAGTATCTTTAAAGATGGTCACTGCTCTAAGTCCCTATCAGGGTACTTTGAGGACGTGCTTTTTAATTATTTTACTTGTCTGAATCTGACACTCGGAAAATAGGTAATTCTGAAGAATATGTTTTAAGTCCCCATGACACTATATTCTCAGACTTTAAGCAGGCAGAACGTATTTCCTGAAGTATAATACAAAGTGAAAATCTGTCTCTCTACAGTGCAATTAGTGCTCACATTATTCTGCAGTAATTGAGTCCCCTGCTTGGTAATTGTACCCCTTGGGTTCCAGTTGAGTCATCTGCCTCCCCAAAACCATTGTCTTTTATATACAAGTATCCTGAAAGAAACTTTAAAACAATTACTTGTAAATCTTTGATTAAATTTTTAGTGACGATTCATGCTTCATTCTGTGTGTTTTGCTTGAGGGGGTGGGGGAAGAAAGTTGATTTTATTATTCCTGTTTGTAGGGTCATGTATGTTAATATATACCTCTACGTGCTTTCAAAGTACATACTCTAAAGATATGTTTGTCTTTATCATCGCACTGCAAATTATTGTAAGGTTTTAATTATCTGACTATTATTTGCACTTTAACCATTCCTTATAAAAGTAAACAATATTTGAAATTCTAAAATTCTTTCTCTCCATAGAATATACTATTCATGTGAGGTTAAATAAATTGATGGAACTGAAAAAGCATTATTTTCTTTAGTATTTGAAAAGCTCTGCATGAGGTAGGACATTTTTCTCCTAACTGATAGAGGAAAGTTTGGCTTATGATAAAATTACTGTGAACAGAGTGTGTGTTTTATTTAGGTTGGCCTTCTTTTAGGGACTCTGGTATAAATCACTTCCAGGAAGATGAAAGTCCAAGTGTGGTCTAGTTTATTGAGTGAAACCCAGAGCTGTGAAGTGAAGCCCGAGGATGTGGAGGTAAGAGAACAAGTAGCTGTGAAGTGAGCTGTTGGTTGGGCATCGATTGATTTGTCTTGTTGGGGTTGTTCCTCTTCCCAAGAGCCTAGTGGAGCTGACTTAGGGAGCACGCTGAAATACCAGTGGAAAGAAATCTGAGACACAGCTCTGTCAGTGTTGCAAAATTGAATTTTTAAAACAAGAACACTTTCTATGTTTAGGAGTGGATTTTGATGCATAGTAAGGCTATTTGGGTGACAAACTTAATGTAAATGTACCAAAAATCTTGCTATCATTTTTTTGAGAAGATAAACTTTCAGGTGTTTTCAAACAGGGTGGTGGAAGAAATGGCCACAGTGCCTGGCACATGGCAACTTAGATAATTTTTGGACAAATAGCTGAATAATATATCTTATTATATTTTATTCTGTTTTTGATAGATTTAGAAGAGTTATGATTATCTGTACAAAGGGTCTGTGTTTTGAAAAAAAGTAAGCTAAAAATCTGATGTCTTGTACACTTGTGTGTTAAAATTAATAGGACTTAATGGGAAAAATAGAGTGAGGGTGAGGGAGAGCACAGACTCAGTGCAACTCGATGCTCAGAGCATAACCAAGAGAGCAGCCGGTGCCTTGGGAGAGCCATGTGGGCAGGGAGCTCAGTATGGCTAGAAGCTACACAGAAGATATTTAAAAATACAATGGAAATGCTGCAACTTCATAATTAACAAAGGCTAGTTGGATAGATGGAAGCAGAGATCTAAGCCCAGGGAGATGCCTGGAGTGTGCGCAGGGGCTGGCTACCTGTCCTGAGGGAACGCCAAAGGAGCGGTGCTGTTTGCGGAAGAGCAGGGCCCTCAGCCAGGACTTACTTTAATTTTATGAAAATGGAACTGGAAGAGTTCCCACTGCCTGACTGGTCTGGGCTGAAGACTTTATCCTTCACTGCTGAAGATTCTGTTTCCCAATTGTGCATGAGCTCATTGGTGTTGTAGAAACACCATCTATATTAGAACAGAAAATTTAATAATTTGAAATTTGTAAAGGAAAATCCAGATGATCAACTACTAGATCTTTGAGGATCTTATTAGCTGTTTCACAAGTCCCATTTCAAAAATGAGGGAACAGAATTAGAGAAATTATGTTCTTTTGCATAAGATCCTATAGTAATTTAATATTTACAAGGTTAAAAAATATTAAAATTGTCATTTGGGGTACTTTTATATTTATGTTAGGTAAAAGAAATAAAATGGAATTTTAAGAAAACTTCTGTTTAAATTAGTTCAACACCAGTTAATAATTATTAATATATCACATCGCATATTTGATTCTTCTGCACAGCTTTATTGAGTGTCCAAAAACATGACTGTAGACAAAGTTAGACAGGCAAGGAAGACTTTATTCAAGATGATTGCAATAGGGAAGAGAGGCTAAAACTCAGTCTTAAGTCCTTGGAAACAAAGGGTGGAGAGATTTTAGGAGCTAGAGTGGTATGAATAGTAGGCTGCCTATGTGTGCCAGTTGGACTCAAGCAAAGGAAAAGTAAATTCTTATTTTCATAACAGGAAATAAACCATAGTTCACAAATAGGAGAAATCTCAAAGGAAACAAAACAAATGTAAGAAGAGGAAAGAAAAGAGGAAAGAATAATTGAATTCACAGTCATATTATCATGGAATTCTTTGCAACTGTGAAATGGAAGGGAGAAGAGTACGAAAACATCATGCTGCCACCTTTAAGCCAATAAGAAAACAGCACATTTGCAATCTTATAAGTTTATGCATGAGTATAATACTTACTTACATATAGATATATAATATGCTCTATAATATATAGTAATATGTAGTAATTTCTCTTGCTTCCTAAAAGTTTATTTTTTCATGGTTCCTTCTTCTTCAGATCCTATTTCTACAGAATCCTAATGTCTTGCCTCCTGCTGCCCATTGTTTTATTCTAGCAAAATGTGGAACATAGCTGTTGTTTGATTTCTCCTAAGCATCACTAAACCAGGCAGTTAGGTGTAGCAGGCCATTTGTATTGAATGTTAGAAGCCTAGAGAATATTTCAGCCCATCCGTCTAAAATCACATGATTACATCCTACATTTCAATGTTTCTTAGCTATTTCTTATACCAGATTTTTCATATACTTTTTTCTTTTACCTTTACCTTGAGCCATTGCTTCCAGCCACTCTCTTTGTTCTCTTTAGAGCACTTCATTTTTTACCCTTTTCTGGACACCTCAATTCTTTTTTCTAGATTTGTTTAAGAAACTCCAAATTCTTTATAAAAATGCAAAGCAATTTAGGTTTCTCTTAGCTTTGTTTCTTTGTCTTCAGGAACAAGGGCTGGGGCTTTCTATTAGCAAAGTGGCTCCTAGGTTCTCTTTCTTAGACTAAGAATAAAACTCTTTTTTTTCTTACTATGTATCAATAGACATTATGTGTTGTGACATTCTGCACAAGCATGTGGGTACAAATGTACTCACAGTGACAGTACTGATTTCTATTTTTTTCGGTTCTTTCTTCCTTTCTCCAATCAGGCCCTGCTGCTACTCCAAGTTTCCCTTTTTTATTTTCTGAAGTTCCCTGTGTTGCTGTTATATTAGTCTTTGAGATATAAATGCTGCTCAGTGGTCTGGAATCCTAACTGCCAAAATTAAATGCCAAAACCAGACCTGTTTTTGCTGAAGTGAGGAGAACATGGTGTTGTATAGCAGTCAGCTAGAAAGGGATCAAAGTTAGCAACTTTACATTCCCAGTACCTTCTTGCGATCTTGGAGAAGGTGTTTAGTAATTCATTTGTAATAGCCTGCTCCCTTTGGTTCCGCTGGAGCTGGACCCCAGAACACAGCTGTGACCACCTCCATGGTCAGCTGACTGCAGGCTCTTTGGGAAGATCTAGCTGGTTATATGTCCCTCTTCTGTGGGAAATAGTATTCCTAGGAAGCTCTTCAAATACTCTTGGAAATAAAATCCTGACTACTCTACCCCATTCTCCCTTAACAGCTTATTAGTGAAGTCTGACAATAAGTACTGGTGATACTTATAGACAGGAAAGAAATAAGTAGAAACTTTAAGACTTGCAATCTTTTAAGTAGTAAGATCATGAATAATTTAAAATTTTTAGTTTTTCTCCACTTTCCATAATATGACTTTTGTAATCAGAACAGTTAAAAGTTATAAATAAAAATTTAACAGAATTTGAATTATATCACACTTTGAGAATTTTGCAATACTTTGAGATATATTCCTTTACTTATAGCAACTAGTTTGAACACAATTATCTAATTACTCAACATAAGCTCTGTGGGTCAATATTTATGGCGCATTTTATCCAAAATCCTTTTTTAAAATTTTTGTAATTCCCAAGGAAAAATTTATCCAGCGAGTATTACAGAGAATTTTATATTCTGGCAAAACTGGGGGAAAATGCCAAAAACCTTAGTTGTGTGCAGTGTTAAGAGAGACCAGATGAAATTTTCTCAATTAAAAATGAAATGAAATGTTCTTCCTTCATTTCAGCCATGTCTAAGTTCTTTCATTTTGTTACTGAGTTCCTTGCTGTGCACTGGGATGGATGACTAATTACCAATAGCTAGTGGAGGCCTGTGGGATTTGAGGCTAAATTTCACTCTGAAGGGAATGGCTATCTCTACTTTCCTCCACAGAACCATAGTTCAGTTCTTGCGAGAAAAAGTAGCATTGATAAGTGAGAGAGAGAGAACTTGGAGAACCGCTTCTTCCCTCCCGCGATGAGGCACTGGGATGACTTCGGGCTGCTACTGATGTCTGGTCAATATGGGCTCTGTGGCCACTGGCTCTACCATGTTTTGATGGCGGTAGCATCTGTGCTTTGAGGTTTCTTTTCAAAAATAATCATTTTGAAAAAGAAAAGATAAAATATGAATGTTAGTACTGTCATGTGAACTTTTCTACTGAGTTTGGATCAAACAAAGCTTTCACTCATTCATTTAACAAATATGTATTGAGTACTTGTTTTACGCTAGGATATTAGAGGCTGAGGACATTGCAAAGAGTAAGACAGAAAAGATTCACCCTTCATGGAAATTAGGAATGAATATAAGAAGATAAATAAGGTAAATTATAGCTGGGTTAGGTACTATGGATGAAATTAATATAAAAATTTGGGGGCCTCCCTGGCAGTACAAGGGGTTAACTCTCGGCACTATGAAGCTATCAGCAGTCACTGCAGCATGAGTTCAATCCTTGGGCAGGGAACTGACCCACATGGTGCAGCAGATCTCTCCTGTTTCACCCGCTGCTCCACTCAGCAGTGTATTTCAATCAGTTCACCTGTTTTGCTCCCCATTCTATCTCTGGTGAATCATCCCCCCCCACACCTTTGACTGGCACCCCATCTCTTGTATGCGTAAATAAATACAAAAAAAATTTGGTGAATGCATGGGAAGTTCATTTTCTGTCAGAAAATGTCCTCAGAGAGAAAGACATTTGAGAGGATGTTAGAGGCACAGAATGATCTAGATAATTTAAGAGCACTGGAAACAATCTATTTTTTCAAATATCTTGATTTGGGAAAGGACTTTCCCTATTCTCCAAAGAGAAAGGTTCACGTGGCCAGCATGTACTGGCCGAGAAGAAAAATAACTTGAGACAAGATTAGAGAAGGAACCAAGAACCTGGTCATGCAGTGCTAATAGGAAAAAGTAAGAAACTTGTAGTTTATTTTCATGGGAAGGCATTTAAAAAACGTAAATAGTAAAAAAAAAAATTTACAACTGCACTTAACTTTCTTTTCTTTGCACTTGACCCTTCAAACTGCTAATAGAAATATGCAGTGATCTCAGTTATCCTGGGAGGGTTTCTTATATCTTGCCAAGACATTTAAGAGGGGAGACTGTGGTGTCGCCTGTTCCTCTCTTCATGCTGGTATCTGTTTAGGCGTGTCGCTCACCATCTGATCTTTGATTATGATTCATGCCGACTGCTTCTTTTTATCCCTCACCTCAGCCATGGGGGCTATATAGATGCCTGCCCTCTCTCCTCTCTGTCTCTGTTCTTCTTCAGGTCAAGGGGCATATTTGGTTGTTTTCCTATGGTTCTCAAGGAATGAGGGGAGCTTTTGGAGTCTTTCTTTTTTCCCATTTCTCGTTAAAATATGATATGCAGACAAAGGGCTCCTACACCCAAGTCCAGGAAACAGGTTTTGCAACTGCTTTAGCCCTTATTCAGGGTATTGGACACAGGATTCCTATTGTTCTTAGATTTCCCAAATTAACCCCAATTTTTTTTTTCCCTCCATGGATTTGGCCATTGGGACAAGCCATGGGGCCACCTCCCTGTATTCTCTTATTCTTCTGGCCAGAAAATCTATTGATATATCTAATCTAGGACTGGGCTGTGTGTTTTTTCATGTGTTCTTTCCAAACCATCTGTTTACAGTATGAACTTCTATTTTGAACCCTTTAAAACTCAAAATGCCTTTTAGTTTTTTCAAGATTCCTCTGTTAAGCATTTCAAAAGTCTCATTTTCTTGATGTTATTTTTTTCCCTAAGGCAATAAGCATAAAATATACTATCAGTTGCCTGTATTGGGGATATTACAGGAAATGTGGAAAAAACACTTTGATGAATGCAAAATAATTGTTAGCTAACTAATGTCAGGACTCCATTTAAAAATTTCACTGTATTCACTCAATATTAAAAAAAATCCTTGAGGGACATTCTTTTTTTTTTAATATATATTTTTATTGTGATTTATGTCTTTTACATTTTGTATTACCCTTGAGTAGCCCACCACCAATTCACACATGATCCATCTCCACGGTCCCTTGTGTTCTCTTCTATTCCATTTTGTGCCCTTTTCCTCCCCTTCCACCCCCCCGCCCCCACCCGCTGAGTGTCTCTCTCCTATTTGGTTTCCTTCTAGTCCTGTTATAAGTGAAACCATTCGATATTTTTCTCTTTCTTTCTGGCTTATTTCACTGAGTATGATCCCCTCTAATTCCATCCATGTCGCTGCAAATTGCATGTGTTTATCTTCTTTGAATGCTGAATAGTATTTCATTGTGTATATGTACCACATCTTCTTGATCCAATCATCTATTTTTGGACATCTGGGTTGCTTCCATACCTTTGCTATTGTGAACGGTGCTGCAATGAACATACGGGTGCATGTATCCTTTTGGATTAGTGTTTTTGTGTCCTTTGGGTAAATTCCCAAAAGTGGGATTGCTGGGTCATATGGAAGCTCCATGTTTAGCAGTTTGAGGAATCGCCATACAGCTTTCCATAGTGGTTGGACCAGTTCACATTTCCACCAGCAGTGTAGAAGAGTTCCTTTTTCTCCGCATCCTTTCCAGCATTTGTTATTGCCTGCATTTTTAATGTGTGCCATCCTCACAGGTGTGAGGTGGTATCTCATAGTGGTTTTGATTTGCATTTCCTTGATTATAAGTGATGTTGAGCATTTTTTCATGTATCTGTTGGCCATTTGCTTTTCTTCTTTGGAGAAG
>PVIJ01015841.1:0-20939 GCA_004024925.1 Scalopus aquaticus
TTCACCAGAGACAGAGCGGGGAGCAGACCAGGCAGATCAGAAATACACTGCTGAGGGGAGCAGCGGGTGAGGCAGGAGAGGTCTGCTGCACCATGTGGGATTCTCCCCAGCCGGGCGTCGAACTCGCATCGCCACTGCCGACAGCTCCACAGCGCAGCACTTAACCGCTGCGCCACCAGGGAGGCCCTATATATATATATTTTAAGATTTTATTTTATTTATTTATTTTTGCATAGATGAACTGGGGGGGGGCGGTGTTTGAAGATTCACCGGAGACAGAGTGGGGAGCACAACAGTCAGATTTACTGAAATACACTGCTGAGGGGAGCAGCGGGCGAGACAGGAGAGGTCTGCTGTGCCATGTGGGTCAGGTTCCTGGTGGGGCATAAAACTCAGGCCACAGCGGTGATAGCCCTGAGACTCAACCCTTAGGCCACCAAGGAGGCCCAGAGGCAAAATTATATTATTAAGATATATGTTACAGTATAAAGAAAGAGAGGAAGAGAGAGAGGAAATCAGATGATTCTATCTGAAAGGATTGAAAATTTTACACAGTAACTGATAATTGAGTTGGGCCTTAAAGTTTGAGTTGAATTCCCTAGGGAAAAAAGCAAAATGCTACAGCAAGATGTCTAGAAATAGAGTTTACTCTATTTTACCTGTAGTGGGAGTAAAGGGACACGTGTGATAAGTGTGGCTGGAAATTAGACTGGGATCACACCAGGGAGGGCTTTGAACTCCAGCTTTAAGAAATTGACCTTTAGGGCCTCCCCGGTGGCGCAGCGGTTGGGCGCTGCGCTGTGGAGCTGTCGGCAGCAGCAATGCGAGTTCGACGCCCGGCCAGGGAGAATCCCACATGGCGCGGCAGACCTCTCCTGCCTCGCCCGCTGCTCCCCTCGGCAGTGTATTTCTGATCTGCTTGTTCTGCTCCCCGCTCTGTCTCTGGTGAACCCTCTCGCTGCCCCATGCCTCTGGCCTGTACCCCAACTTGTATGTATAAATAAAAAAATAAATTAAAAAAAAATTGACCTTTAAGTGCTGACCCCAGGGTTCTCAAAATATACCATTAGTGGTATATAAGATGACTTAAATAATACAAAAACCTTTTAAAAATTTGGGGGCTAAGTAGCTTTATTAGAGAAAGCCAGGATTACAAATAACTTAAGAATTGGCATTGGTGCGGGCCTCCCTGGTGGCACAACAGGTCAAGCGCAGCAGTGCTGTGAAGCTGTCGGCAGCTGTGGAACGAGTTCCATGCCTGGCCTGGGAGATTTCCACATGGTGCGGCAGACCTCTCCTGCCTCACCCACTGCTCCCCTCAGCAGTGTATTTCGGTCGATCTGCCTGTTCTGCTCCCCATTATGTCCCTGGTGAACCCTCTCACTGCCCCACACCTCTGGCCTGCACCCCAGCTTGTATGCATGAATAAATAAATCTTCAAAAAAAAGAATTGGCATTGGTGCATCTACATTTTGGTCTGACCTATCTTCTTCTTCCCCTTTGGCCACCTTGGGATTCTGACCTCACTTTCCCATCAAGGGCCAGAGAAATGGACCTTACCCCTAAGCAGGCAGCTGTCTACACCCAGAGTGGTCAGAGCCTCCACTCTGCACTGGCGGCTTCCTCCTCTTAGGTGCAGCGAGGAGCTTGACCTGACCTCCTGGGCTGATGCCCCCCAGTGAGGCTACCTGAGCTCGATCTGGGTAACCTCCCCTGGCTGCTCACCTCGAGGGTGTGGATCTCCTGGGTGGGGACAAAAGGCTGTATGTTAGTGACCAAACCACAGCTACCACTGCTGCTACCTCAAAGATGGGGCGCAGAAAGAGGAACAGGGATGTACCTTAAATTTTTTTTTATTATGAAAAGTTTTATATGTGGAAGGAAAACTAATAATGCCAAAACTGAGTCTCGCTGGTGGCACGACAGGTTAAGTCTCAGCACTATGAAGCTATCGGCAGTCACTGCAGCATGAGTTTGATCCCTGGCCAGGGAGCTTCCCACATAGCACAGCAGACCTCTCCTGTCTCGCCCTTTGCTCCCCTCAACAGTGTATTTCAGCCAGTCTGCCTGTTCTGCTCCCCACTCTACCTCTAGTGAATCCTCTCACTGCCCCCCACACCTCTGGCTTACACCCCAGTTCTTGTGTGCATAAATAAATAAATCTTTACCAAAAAAATTCCAAAACTATGACTTCACAATATATTTTTGCTTAGAAGTTAAAATTGGCGATAAGAAAAGCCAGTAGAACTAGGAAAAATTATATTAAATAATCATTTGTAGAAAAGAATTTTGAACATAGTCAAGAAAATAAGCAACGAAAACATTGCTATTCCCTTGGTAGGGGCCGTGAGGGGAGGGCAGCACCATGAGGAAAGCTGCGCTTTGTGAGGATGACATCAGTACTCCTGTGGAGGAAAATGTATGCACAGAGCTGGTGCTGAAAGCAGGAAGCCCTCATAGGAAACCAACCCCCCAGAGGGAAAACAGGAGGGCCTGGGCTAGGGTGGTGAAAGAGAAGGTGGTAAGGACTCAACCAAGGATACTTCAGATAGAAGTTATGGGGTAGATCACCTTATTAAAGGGGACGAAGTGAGGGAAGATGGCAATTCCATTTATAGAATTAAAAGACATGAGAAGATGAGCTGGCATTTTTCATGGTGGTATGGAAAGAGTATTGAATTAGTGTAGTCTTTTCTGATGTGTGGCGTTTGAAGCACGTCTTAGATGCTCATGTTGATAGAGCAATTAATCTGTGTCCCCAGCCACACCACAGAAAAATAACCACAATACGTGGCAGGCATCTTCTTTGTATTTTCCCTGTGTCTGATTCTCCCCTACTTTTGACTCTGCTAGTATGGGGTTTGATAAACCAAACCATTTCAGGGAAAATAGGAAATAGTGTCAACAGGAAGTGCTTAGTTCTTCTCAGGGGACCTTGCTCAATCCAGAGACCACAACCAGCAACTTACCAAATAGTTGAATCAAACCTATTAGAGCAAGATGAACTTGGTGATGAGCAAATATAACTGATCTCAAACTTGGATCCACTTCAGAGTCATCTGGAACATTTGTTAAGGCAAAGATTGCTGGGCACTACCCCAGAGTTTTGACTCAGTAGGTCCAGGCAGGACTTAAGAATTTGCATTTTGAATAAGTTTCCAGGTTATACTGAGATCACTGATCTGGGGATTACACTTTGAGAACTGCTGATAGAGCACAACTTTTCTATACTTTTCTATACTACAGTTTGGGAAACTACAACCCAGAAAGAAAGCAGCAAAACATTGGGGGAAAAAGATTGGACTTTTCATCAATCAGATCTGGTTTCAAATCCTGACCTTTTTACTGCATGATCTCAGGCAGTTTACTTAACTGCTTTAAGCCCATTTCTTTGTGCAAAATGGTTAGAAAAATACGGTAGAGGATATTTGTCATTCTGCTGAAAGACTGAGTTCCAGGTACGACAGGAGAAGTGGTGTCAGCAGCGCCTTCCGGCATCCCTCATGCAGCCAATCAGTCTACAGCATCTAAGCCTTGGTGGCAGCTGCCACAGTGCCCCATTGGCTGAATTCTGTGACTTTTATGAATGTTCTGATGTTCTGCATCATTTATGACTACCAGTCTCGGAACACAGGCTCCAGTCCTCCTTGTGACCATTTTAAATCCCTCTGGAATCAACGGCTCACTTGTTTTTAAAAGATTTATATTTTAATTTTACTTATGCATACAAGAACTGGGGTGTAGGCCAGAGGTGCAGAGGAATGAGAGGATTCACCAGAGACAGAGTGGGGAGTGGACCAGGTGGCTCTACTGAAGTACACTGCTGAGGGGAGCAGCAAGCAAGACAGCAGAGGTCTGCTGGGCCAGGTGGGTCAGCTCCCTGGCCAGGGATCACCTTGACAGTGGCTTGATAGCACTGAGACTTCAACCCCTGCACCACCAGAGAGGTCCTCAAGTACTCATTTTGCACAACTGCAAGAAATGAGCTCCTATATTTGAAGCTCCTACCCCTCTATAAAGAAAGACTTGGTACTCATTAAATAAAAGTCATTATAATAATTATCAACAATAGTTTGAAAATGAGTTCATAGTTTAGCTAGAGGGATACCCCAGAGGAAGCAGATGGTCTCACCTCTTCCCTGGATGTCACTGAGAAAAGTATTCTGGGAAGAGCACTCAGTCTAGTGGATATAGGGACTGGATTTGCTTAGAATGCCTCCAGGTGTTCATGTATGGAGGAACCCCAGTAATTCATGAGTGCCTGACATGAGTCCCCCCCTTGCAAGTAAGGCCATTGTTTTCCCTTTCTAACACACAGGAGATGGGGCCTCTATTTAGGGAACTCCCTTTCCTGGTATTTAGGTACCAGATTGTTGCCTGATGAGCAGAAAGTAAGATAAAAAGAGAAGACTACCTTTGTGGGGGTATTTCAAACAGATCATGTAGACACTGGACAAAGCATCCCTTCCCCCAACAAGGGGACCACATTCAGCACGGGGAGCCCTCCCCAGGATAATTCTGGGCACACAGTTAACAATTCTACCCGACTGAGTTGCCCATTGCCATGTTCCACTTTAAATTAATAGGTTGAATGGGCCTCCCTGGTGTGCAAGGGGTTGAGTCTCAGCACTATGAAGCTATCAGCAGCCGCTGCAGCACAAACAAGTTCAATCCCTGGCCAGGGATCTAACCCACATGCAGACCTCTCACGTCCCTCAGCAGTGTTCTGCTCCCCACTCTGTCTCTGGTGAATCCTCTCACCACCACCACCCCCAAACACACATACCTCTGGCCTACACCCCAGCTCTTGTATGCATAAATAAATAAATCTTTAAAAAAATAAATTAATAGGTCAATATTGGTTGAGCGATTACTTTTTCTTTAATTTTATACACATTAATATCAAAATTGAGAGTGATCTTTTTCTCTTCTACTCTTCACACCTTTCATCCAATCAGCTACGAAATCCTATCAGTCCCACACATGTAAATATTTTTGAAATTATCCTCTTTCTATTTCCATCACCATCCCTTTATCTCAGCCAACATTAGCAGTTAGGGGTGACCTTTCTAAAATCCAAATTTAATCAGGTCACTCCCCCAAGCTAAAACCTAATTAAATTAATTAAATCCATTAAAATTACTATTTCTTTTGAAAAACATAAAAAATTCTTAGCATAATACAGTACAGTGTTCATGATAAATATTTGTGGAAACACTTCTGAACCTTGGAGGAACAGCCTTGTCTCTTTGTGTGTTAATTTGCTTGGTTTAAATGTCAAAACACCTTATTTTCAACCCCTGAGAAGCACCTCTTTGTAGACTCTGGCATTTCTTACAAAGTAATATCCTCAAGGTCACACAGCTGGTGAATAAACACCACTGAGAATATATAGCCCTATTGTTCTTAACTGTAGAATTCAGTTAAGTGAGAAGCAATGACAGTTTAAAAGTTACAACCACCAGTGTTATGCTTGAGCCTCATGCAACACTCCCACCAAGTTTCCAGGCCTTGGTATAGTTTCCAAAGATAAAGGAAGTATACATTCTCGCTCGCCCCACCAAAGAAGTCCCTTCATCTTTAGACAATTCGAACAATTATTGAAAATGGGAAATTTCAAATATTAAAAATAAATAAATAAAAAGAAATTCCATAGAGTAACCCATCCTAGTTAGCTCATCAAAGGATGAAGAGAATGAGGGAATGGAGTCCCCATGTAGGAAAACACTCACATCCTCTTTCCCTTGCTAGTTCTAAGGTGCTTTGGGTCACCTGCCTCCAAGAAAAGAGGAAGGTGGGTGATTTTGGCTCTACATTATTTCATGGAGAGATTTATGATAGACTAGTCTTGTAGATTCTACGAGAGACTACAGACAAGCCAGGGACTGGAACAAGGAAGGGATGTGTGCGAAGGAAATGGGATTAATCCTAGCTCAAATGTTTGGTGGAGCCCCAGCTGCTCCAGCTGCTCAGGGCTTAACCAGCTGTTGCCTGGGCAGCTGCAATGTTCAGCCCAGACCTGGCTCTCAGTGTCACAGCTCTGTCTCAATTTAGGGCCACCAGCTCCAAATGAAGCCCAGGCTCTGCTGAAAGAATCGCTAGAAAGCAAAAGAGAATTGCAGAAAAAGAGTCCCCAGTTTCAAGAACTTCTAGTGGACTTCGTGTGGTTTGAAATCAGACATTTGTGCTCACAGGTTATGTGGTACCAAAGAGTGAAGCTGAAAGACTATTTGGACTTAGATTTCACAGAGAAGCAAAGGCAGGGCTGTAGGTATCACCTTCAATTCTGTCCCTGTCCTATTCTGTCATGCTCCTTTCCCTATACTGCCTCCTGCCATGTGCTCCCAAAACAAGCTCTCTGCGGGGATGGAGACAGTTCCTACTTGTGTGATCAGAACGAGCAATCCTCAAATGCTCTGCTGTGGACCAACCCGTTTAGAGATAAAAACCCAGAAAGTCCATCCGACTGCCAATTTCTGATCATCTAAAATGCAAGCTTGAATTTTCCTCTCACCTGCCCCAAATCCTACAGTTGCATTTCATCTTTAGAACAAACTTGAAACTCCGTAAAGTGGATCACACCTCCCTCTAGCTATCCTGAACTTGAGGCTCTTCAGATTCATTTTACTTTTGCCCCCCAAGTCCGGGCCTTTGCACGTACTGTTCCCCCTGCTTGGACAACTCTTCCTGTCTTCCCAGTCTCAGTTTAAATGTCACTTCCTATCTCTTTCACCACACCCAAGAGCCTCACCACCTATTCCTGTCTTACCAGATAAACTTAAGAGCCATGTCTGACTTTACTCTTCTATGCCCTGGCACAGCACATTTGACACACAGTAGGCAGTAAAATCTTATTGAAGAACCTCCTCTCCTGAGAGTTGTTCACCTGTGTACATCAACCAAATCACATATACAGACAGTAACAGTGGGAGGAGGGCACAAATGTGCCAAGTGTCCACAAATCCCCCACAGGGAATTACCCTGACCAGTCATAGCTTTCTTCCCAGACAACTGCTTCAGTCTCCCAGCTAGAGGAGAGAACTTCCAAACTTCCACATAAGCAGGGACCACAAAAGTAGACAAGGATAAGCCTGTCAAACTCTAGGTCAGAAATGCTCATTTTTCAAGTAGAGTTGATTATTTTCACAAAGATCCTATCTTAGCTTTGGCCTCTTCTTACTTCAAACATTTCTGGAAGCTTGTGTTAGTATGCTAAGACTGCCACAACAAAATACCACAACTTGGTGGTATTAAACATTATACATTTATTTTCTCACAGTTTAGGAAGTTGAAAGTTCACTATCAAGTTTCTGGCTAATTTGGTTTTTGATGAGAGCTCTCTTCACGGCCTGCAGAGGACGGTCTTCTCACTGTGTCCTCACAGGGTCTCTCCTCAGTGGGTGCAGAGACAAAGCAAGCTCCTTATGGGACTAGGATCCTATCAGATGAGATCCCCACTCTTAGGATCTCATTTGACCTTAATCATTTCCTCAGAGGCTCAGTTTCTGATAGAGCCGCACAGGGGCTTCAACATGAATCTGAAGGAAGGGCCACACACTTTCAGCCCATAACAAAGCTCAATCTCCCCTCTCCTCTAATCCAAAAAGAACCAAAAGTCTTACACCAGCCTGCCATGGATTCCTGCCAGAAACCTGCCCTTATTTATGTATCTCCTTAACTGGTGTCTGGGTAGCTTTAGTTGAGGAGGCCTGCAGTCCAGGTAGAAGGAAAAAGAGCCAATGAAAATAGGAAATAACTGTCAGAAGCTAGGACTTTATTAGTGACTCCATAATGGGAATGAGTAAAAGTCAAAACAGTTTAAGGACCAATAGGCTGTGGCCCCATCCATCAACGCAGTTTTATTTCTTGTTATTCCTACTCGAGTTCCACCATTTTACCCACTGTGGTGGTAACTTGGTCAAGTGACTTAACCTTTTCTTTAACTCAGTTTCCTCATCTGGAATACAATATCATAGGATTCTTGTGAGGATAAAATGAGAATGCACATGAAATGTTAGAACAGGGCCTGGAAGGTAGTGTGATCTCAGTGAACACTGATTACATATAGTTAATACTTTTTGTCTCCAGCTCTAACCAGACCACACATCTTCAGCACAGATTCCAAGCCCTGTCCATGATGTTACTTCTCTCTGGACACTCTAGGTCCCGTCCACCTCCACATGCTTAAACAACCTACTTAGGCCTTACTTTTTCCACAAGGCCTTCTCTGAACCAACATACACATTCAACCCATCCTGACTAAATATCCATGTTGCTTTGGTAGTTAACCATCTTGTATCTCTATGTGTACTCCAGGAGACAGGCTGTTTTTTAATCTTTTGTGCCTTTTCTCAGTATCTAATACAGTACTACTCTGCAGGTGTTCAATAAACTCTGCCTGAAGAAAGAAGTAGGGGGAAAGTCTGGATTCTAGGCAATAAAGTTCACTTAACCTTTCAGTAGTTGCACTCAACTGTGTTCCTAGATGCAGAGGGGCTTGCCAGGATTACAAAATTCTGTACTATCTCAAAACAAGATTTAAAAATTATACTTGTTTTAAAACAAACCCCAGTCTGTCACATAGCACTTTCTGAAGAATAGAGTTATGAAATCAAAGTTATGGCGACAGGGCCTTCCTGGTGGCTTAGGGGCTAATTCAAACCCCCACCAGGGGGCTCACCCACATATGTCACACCAGACCTCTCCTGCCTCGCCTGCTGCTCCCCTCAGCAGTGTATTTCAGTAAATCTGTCCAGTCTGCTCCCCACTCTGTCTCTGGTGAATCCTCTCACACTCCCCACCCCGACACTTCTGGCCTACACCCCAGTTCTTCTACACAAAAATAAAATAAAGTTGTAGGGACAACAGAACTCCCCAAAAGTTTGGGAACAAATGATAACGTTTCTAGTAAAGTGATGAGGAGAAAAGCAGAAAGCAGCAAAGGCAATGAGAAATGGATGCAGAGTATAGAAAATATTTCCAGATTGCACAGCGGGCACACACATCTCATTAACAATCCACCAAGGAATATTGTCTCCAGGTCTTCTTGACTTCTGCACCATGCCCTTTCCCTAATCCTCATTGCCTATTTGGTGGATGAGAAGTTTTGCAGTTGGAGATGTGTAGCCAAGTGAATGTGCCTTCCTGGCCTGCTTCATGGAAATGAAATACTGCTTGAGGGCAAGTGGTGTCTTTTTTTTTTTTTTTTTTTTTTTTAGGAGCTAGGAGGGCCTCAAGAAGACAAAGTTGGGGCCTCCCTGGTGGCACAAGGGGTTAAGTTTCAGCACTATGAAGCTATCGCAGTATCCCAGCCACTGCAGCACAAGTTCAATCCCCAACCAGGGAGCTGACCCACATGGTGCAGCAGACCTCTCGTCTCGCCCGCCCACTACTCCTCAGCGGTGTATTTCAGTCAGTTCACCTGTTCTGCTCCCCTCTCTATAATTGGTGAATCCTCTCACCAACCCCCCAGGTCTGGCTACACCCCAGCTCTTGTAGGCATAAATAAATAAATAAATCTTTTTTTTTAAAAAAAAAAGAGGACAAAGTTACTAAAGGATGGAAGTCAGAGATGAGAGGCGAGCCTCAGGCCTAGGAAGTAGGCTACAGGATATAGTTGAAGGGAAACCAATTAGTTCTCCTTATCTCCAAATATCTCCCTTACCAAGGGGCTGGGAATCAGCCCTGCTCTGGTTTATGGCTTAAGGCCTTATTTTCAGCGATATATGTATCACCTGGGAGGGGCAAAGGAGCCCACCAACAAAGAAGGACTAGTAAATTTACCATATTAGTCATCACCAGAAGTGACATAAAAGAACATCAAGACCTGATGGAGGGATGACAAAGGAGGTTTAGAAAGAAAGCAGGGAAAGGTCCACAGATTTGGAATGTGTTTTTAAGATCAGGAAATGGGGAGGCAAGTGGTAACAAGCTCCAGGTGTGTATTGAGGCAAATGACAGGGAAAAGGACAATAAAGGCAAACTCAGCCTGCAACCAAATGTTACCTTTATAAAGTACTACCTGGAACCCTAAGAATGCTTTCAGCTCCAGAATTCCTAAAAGGGGGTAACTTGGATGCACAGGAACTCTGGACTACTACGAGCTACTACAACTCTAGTGTTCAGGAGCCACAGAGCTAAATCAGCCATGAAGAATGCAAAAGTGCCCTGGTTTGGAAGGGCTTTCCCAAGCAGAGGCAGGTGAGCTCCTCCCCAGCCTGACACCTGTAGCTTAGACCTCACAGCTTAATAACCTCCATCCACCATCTCTCCACTCCTGGGAGAAGGCTCCACCGCACAGGTCTGGTCCATTCCATGCATGTTGTATGTAGCAGGTCTCTTTCTTATGATCTGAAGGAAACCAATCCTGATGGCCACCAGAGGGCAGTCAGCGAATATGCAGGCGGGCACAGTGCCGCTGAGCTAGGGAAGGGTGACCTCTGGGTTGTACCAACTTCCCCCACCCTCATTATCCCTCACTCTAAATAGTCCCCTTCCAGAACAGTCCAACTTGCTTGGAGCTTCTGTTCCTAATTCACGCGCACCTGCCTGCCTAGATTACAGGTGTCCACTGTGTTGGGACCCAAAGGTCCCTGTAACACCAGGTCAGGGAAGCAGAACTGGGGGGGGGGGGGGAGGAGCCAGTAGAAACAACAACCAGAACAGAAGATCTGAAAGGGAGCCTTTGCTTGGAAAGCTTATTTCTGCCCCCAACCGGCTCCCAATATATCAGGACTGCAGACATTGTGAGCAGTCCTCACGGCTGGGGGTTCCAGTCCTCTGTTCAGGTTCTTTCTCTTGACAGTCTGTGTGGGGACGTCAGTTATGAATTAGGTAGGGACTCCCACTGGTCATTGCTTGGTACAGTTACATCCCAGGGGGGAAATTAGCCCCATCCAGACCTTGACACCAGGGGAGGACGGGGACTAGGCTGATTCATGGCTTTGGAAGGGCAACCAGGACTGCAGGCTCACATTAAGGGGCCAGAATTCTTTGAGCATTGGTACCAGCAATGGCCTGGAGCCCCTCTGGAGCCCCTCTGAACAGTGAATGAACATGCAGTAGTCCTTTTTCTCCTTGGAGAGCCCTGGTGCCTCTGACAGTCAGTATGCAACCCTGGGCAGACTTCTGATCTTTTCTGCACGAGAGAAGAGACCAGCCACCTAGAAAAGGGCGTGGCTCTTCTGATCTCTGCGGCTGATCCATTGGAACCCTCCTTCTGTTGGTAGGAGGAAGAGCCGGAATACCTGTTGGGGAAGGAGGGAGGAGTCGGAAGTAGGGTATAAACTCCAGGCGAGACCCTTTTCTCCTCCCTTCTGGAGGTGAATCACCCTCTGAATAGAGATATTTTCCAATGAGCTTCTGGAAGCCTTCCCTTTATTAGCTCACCTGTAGGAAAATGTCAGTCGTCAGATTGGCTGATTATCAGACAGTATTAACCCCGCAGTGCCCCAGCTCCTCATCTTGCCAGGCTAGGCAAGCAGATCATTATATTACAATTTATAAATAGAAAATAAAATAGTCGGGTAGGGCTGAGGCATTGCGGAAGAAGAGAGTAAATAGTGCTCGTTAAAGACGCCCATCATCAACTTCACCTACCTGGGTCACCTCTAAGATCACCTCTTCTCAGTTGGAGGTTGTCCCTAAACCAGATGCTCCCTGTATCTGCTCCATTTTTCTCCCTCCCCTTCCTCCCCCCCTCCCTCCCAATTAGCAACATTAGCTGCCCTCATCCCCAGATCTCTGCCTGCACGCCCAGCTTTTCGACCACGGGCGCCTCGAGGTTTCCTTGCCTGGAGCGCTCAGCCCAGCAGCTCCTCCGCCAAGCGATAGAGGAACCGAGAGTACCAGTGCATGCCAGTCGGCTGGACAGCCCCGCCCGGAAGCAGCGCCCCCAGCGCATGCAGCAGGCGCAAAGGAGCGAAAGCGCGGTGTGCCCACTGGTGACTCTCCAAGACCGCGTAGCATGAGGCCAGGACATCGTTGACCAGCAGCGTCCCGTGAGCTGTGAGTGGTGCGAACACGCCCACGGCTTCCTCCCGCGCCACTCGGGCTACGCGCGCCGGCCGAAGCGCATCCCCGCCCGGCGCCAGCACTGAGTCCCCGGCGCGCAGCCGGCGCGCGAACACCGGCGCAAAGTCGCCCGGCGCGGGTGCTGGCCCTCGAGCTGCGAACACCAGGTGCCAAGGCGTGAGCAACAGCTTGCGCGGGGGCCGCTCGGTCTCCACGGCCACGAAAGAGGCCCTGCGCTGCAAGTCCCAGTCCAGGAAGAGCAGCACGGGCGTGGGCACCACTCGGCCTGCCGCGTCTGCCGCCAGCACCCAGTCTCCGCGATGCAGTTCCCGCAGCCCCTTCCGCTCGCCACTCTTCAGGCGCACAGTGGCATTTCCCGGAAAACAGCCGCCTGCCCTGACCGCCAGTGAGTTATCTGCAGGGAACAAGCGTAGAGAGGACTGACTCAAGAACTGTGGTTCCAAAATGTTGGAACCCCGGGACAGCAATGCATTTTTCCCAGGCTCTGGTCCCACGCTGGGCAGAAATGGGTGGTTTACAACATAATGCCCACTTGGTCTACCTCAGGTCGCACTAGGGTTGTGCAGTCACAATTTTCCGAAGGGGGCCCCCTTTGAGCGGCTCTCACCACCCACCACCTACTGTACCGGCTTTGACCGACACGTGGACGTGGTTGCGGGATTCGTAGTAGACCCAGTCGAAGCCAGCTTCCACTGCCAGGCGCGCCAGCAAGCCATACTTATTGCGGTCCCGGTCGGACGTGGTGATGTCCAAAGCACGACCTTCGTAGTGCAGTGAGTCCTGAGCGTGGTGCCCGTCCTCGTCCCAGCCCTCGGTCACCCGGAGACGCACTCCGGGCCACATATTCATCACGGCAATGGCGAGCGCATTCACCCGCTCTTTACAACGCTGGTGGGGAATAAAGGAATCGGTTTCCACTACCACCACCACCACTAAGGAGGGCAAAAGGGACCTTGACGGGAAGGTCGATTTTTGTTTTCCATCCCCATCCCTTCCCCTCCCAGTTTTTAGTGTGGTGGGAAAATGAGACTCTGAATAGGTGTATTCGCCAATGTACACTACCTTTCTAGAGCATCGTTGGAGAACTATGGAGTCATTTCTGAGGCTGAGAGGGGGTGCCTAAACCTAGCTCTTCCCCCACTTTAAACGCCCGCCTCTTACGCCTTCTGGGAAAGGGCAAGGGATTGAGAAGGCCGGTGGAATCTTGGTCAGGGAGGGGTTGAGTAGCCTGGCTCCCCAAGAGCAGCCCGTTTGAGCCTGGCCCCCGCCCCAACCCCCGGCTGCCCTCCCTTCGCCTGATTCATCTTTTGTTTCGTTGCCTTCCCTGGCACTGGGCACCGTTTCCTTCCTTCTTTCCTTCCTCCCTTCCTTCCTTCCTCCTCCTCCTTTGGGCCTCTAGCATTAACCCCTTCCTGATTCGAATGTCCCCCAACCCCCGCAGAGGTGCCCGAGCAGAGATATCCAGGATCAAGGCTGCTGGAAAAAGGATTGGGGTGGCGGGGGCTGCGCCAAGTACAATGGCCATTCTCCGGGATGACTTAACCGAGCGAGAATCCCGGGCCGAGGCCGGGGACGCGCTGGGAGTAGCGGACTCAGCAGCTCCATCCACAAAGGCGCTTTTCAGCCGCCCCGGCTCCGGGAGAGGAAAGGGCAGAAAGCCGCGCCCCCGATCCCGGCTCCGGCCCGCCGGGTCCCCTCCCCCAGTGCGGCCAGTCCTCCCAGTTCTAGCCTAGGATCTGCCAGTCCTGAACGACTCATCTCTCCATCTCTGTTCCGGGTGCAGCCCAGATAGGCGTGGGAGTAGCACCTGAGAATAACGAGCTGCCCTTGCGCGGATCTGGGGGGCCCCCTGCCGGGTAGGAGTGGAGAGGAGGAAAAGCAGCAGCAGCAGCTGGAAGCCTGCACCGGGGGAGTGAGACCATGGTTATCTCCGCCGCTCCAAGCCCGAGACCTTGGCGCGCACCACAGCACGGACCCCGCGGGAGGAGGTGCAGAAGAGGACAGCTTCCTTTTCTTCAGCCCCCTCAGACCTCTCACCTCCGACTTGGTTTTCTCCCAACTGCCTGAGGAATGCTTTACCCCTGCCCGTCTTCCCGAGTCTTCTACACCTCCGCAGGGTTAGAGAAGAGGGGAGGGAGAAGATAGAAAGAGGGGTAATTCCTTCCCACTTTTTGTCGTTTTGTCCCCTAAGGAGGCCCTGAGGCCTTGACCTGCGGGGGCAGTAGCCCAGTGCAGAGCCAACTCAATGGAGGCCTTTTGCAGGCATGGTGTGGGAGATAAGCAGGACCAACAGGGTTCCCAAGACTGGCAGAGCCTTTCCCCGGCCTGTCCCATGTTCTGCCCCCTCGGTTACAGGGGGTAGGCCAGAGGAAAAGGCCACAAGAGCCTATGACAAAGAGGGAAGGGGGTATCCCCTTCACAATTTCTGGGTAGGAAAAAAAATCTTCAGGGCAGGAACAAGAAGGAATTCTCCCCTGGACAGGTTTTCCTAACAAAGTAACCTGGAAAACTATGGCAATTAATCAGAGGAAATCCGTACTCCTCCCTCTACCCCCACCTCCCCACTCCATACACAATTAGGTGGTGTAATGGAAAGTGTATATAGGACTTAGAACCAGGAACCCTGAATTCTAGTTCCAGTCTCGCCACCACTAATTGTGAGGCTTTGATTAAATCACTTTTCTCCTGAGGCCCAGCTCTTAGCTGTAAAATAGAGGTAAGAGGGTGGAAGAATGTGACCTCCAAGCTTCCTTACAGTTATAGTTGAGATCACTGGCCAAAGATGACCCTCCTTTCCCAAAGCAGTCTCACCTCACCCTAGTCTGGTTAGGTTCTGGTCTGCAGGAGATAAATGTTCAATATATGGTAGCTGAATTACATTAACTCTTAAATTCCAAAGAAAGCCTTTGAAATAAGCTGAACTTGAGGGCTACATGAGCTCTTTAATTTCAGGTGGGCCCATGTATTCTTCTAATTGAACACTGTTTTTTTACCCCAAGACAGTTGTTTATACTCTAAAATAGGCTTATAGGTTTTAGGGTGTTCAGGATGCCTCCTCCACACCAAAGACAATTCCTATTCAGGCCCTCCTCAGGTAGCTGGCCCAGTGACCTGACTCTTGGCTACCCCTTTCCCAGCCCCTTCAATCTCAGGTCCACAGCTTTTCCACAATCAAGTCAGAAGCCAAGCTAAGGGTAGAGCTTTCTGTCTGCTGCCTAGCCAGCTTCTGGCCCCCAGCTCACCCCAGCCCTTCCTGCCTGGCTCGGTAACTGACCCCCGGTCCACGCCTCAGCCATTTCCCGTCTCGCCTGCCGCCATCCTCCTTTCCCCGCCCTCCCAGTCTCTCCCAGCTTCACTCTCACTAGTCCCTCCTCCTCCCCATCCCAGTCTCTCCCAGTGGGTTCCCTCCCGATCATTTCAATCCAGCTGCAGGTTTGCTGGAGTGTTGTTTTTTTTTTTTTTGTGGGGGGAGGGTTGTCTTTGAAACTAAAGTCTCCTTAGATGACGCCCAGCTCACCTTCCCCAGCTGCTATAGGAGAGCAGAAGTGGCAGAGTCCCAGCCCAGGTGGGGAGAGCACCTCCTTACCTCGGTCATCAGGCGATCTGCGCCACTGTTCTCCTCATCCTTGAAGATGATGTCGGGGTTGTAGTTGGGCACCAGGTCCCGGAAACGTTCGGAACCCCTTGCCACCCTCCCCTCCGCAGGCCCACTGGCGCCCAGAGTTCGCTCCGGTACGCTGGGCACAAATTGCTTGTACAGCAGCGGCACGAGCTGCTTGCGCACGTAGCGGCGCCGGCCCACCGGCCCCCGGCCGGGCCCACAGCTCTGGGCCGGCAGGACCAGAAGTGCCAAGCAGCACAGGGGCACTAGACCGGCCGGCAGCGCCATGGATGCAGTGGACTGGGGCCAAAGGGAACGTTCTTGTCCTCACCAGCTCGCCCGTCAGTTGGGCATTTCCCCGGGCACCAGAGAACGCAGCAGGCAGAGCTGCCCCCAGAGTGCCCTAGAGCGCCTGTGGCTCTGCGCACCTGGCAGCCGCCCGTCCTGCCCGCATGTCCCTGGGGGTCTGGAACCTGCTACCGAAGGGCCATCAAAGCAGGGAAGGGGGGTCGTGGGTGAGTGCCAGCCCAGCCCTGGCTCTGCTGCCCGGCTCTGGCGTTGCCAGAACGCCTGGGCTCCGCCTTAAGTTGCCCCTGGCCCCGCCCCCCGCCCTTCTCCCAGGACTGTCCCGCCCCCTCCCACTGGGGCGGGGGTTCTAGCCGGTCACTGCTGGTCCCTTTCGTGACTGAAGCGTGTTCCACAAGCAGACACCTGCTTTACATTCCTCGTCTGCCTGGATAAGCATCCTTCCACCCCCAAGCCTTTAGCTTGGTACCAAACCTCCCTCCTGATACCTCAATTAGATCTTTGCTCTCCAAAGCCTACTATGTCCTCTGCTATCATCCGGAAACTAAGGGTTTCTTTGGGCACACAGCCAAAGGTTCCTTTCCCTCCCCAAAGCTTTCCCACTTGCACCTCTCCTCACTCATCAGTAACAGGACTGAGAAGGGCGGGCACCAGACCTTCATTGGTAGCTTTGCAGGCTTCTGCTGGGAGCTTCCCCAGAATCAGGAAGAGAGTTTCACAGTTAAGGTCTGGTTCCTGACTTCAAAGTTTTCTTGCCTCTTCTGTCCTTGCCAGACACCCAGTAGCTGCTTCTTTTCAAATGAATAATATCAGCTGGAAGTTGCTGGAGGGCAGTGGATTCTAAAAGTCTCTAATAGGCGAATGACCCTTCCCTTTATCTTCCATCTAGGCAACCCTCTTACTGTCTACCTCCCTGGGCCCCCCTGGGGTTCTGCTTTAAGATACTCAGGTCTGACCTCAGAAGCTTTGACCCCCACAACACTTCATCTACCAATCTATCACTTAGAAATCGCTTTCCCTGGGACACCTCTGTGATGTCCTCATACTGCCCACACGTTTTCTTGAGAATCAACAATGAACTGCCACCCATTGTGGTACAGTAGGAGACCTATCTGTCCTTGCTAAACAAAGTGGTTCTTAAGCACAAACTTGTTTACCATCTATCCCGATGGCATGGAGAATGAAGGGCTCAGCAAGTATTTGTGTAATCAACACTTTTGGGTGTTTTCCATACTCACCCCTCACTCCGTTCCATGGCTAGCACCCAGCAACTCTTTGTTGCCATTCCTCAAAATGCTTCACTGCCACTTGCAAGAAAAACCACAGGAACTATACATATACTGACTATGAGGCGAATGGTGCCCCTAGAAGTTGTGCAATGCACAATCTGCATAACCTTCAGCAGAAACTTGTCCTACCCCCAACGCAGCAGGGTCTCGCACAGTATTCAAGGCACTCGTAGACTCCAGAAAGATGGAATTAGGTTCTTCTCTGAGTTAGAAATCACAAACCCTGGTGAGTCAGTCACTTCCTTTACTTTACATCCAATAGCCATGTCAGGGAGGACAGGGCTAACGGTGGGTGTGTGTGCATTTACTATTCCTACACGGATGCCCATCTACCCCCCAATATCCAAACAGGGCTACAAGCCCATAGGTATAAGGAAAAGCAGGGGACCAATGTGTTTTAAGCAAGGCTACAGTAGGCAGAATTTCTCAATGCCTAATTGTATGCCCTAACCCCACACCCAAGTCCCCAAAGGACGCTCAGAATGAGGATGGAGAGTAAGGGAAAGGATCCCTCTGTTTTTCAGTTGGTAGACTCAGGACTGATGGGAGCAAGATAGTTTAAATGATAGAGACAGGCCCTTTAAAAACCAAGCAAACCCTGGGGTCAACTTTATTGCTGATGGTTGTGGTTTCCTCCTCCCTGTGCCCTTGTCTCTCCAGCGGTTCAAAGCACCTCCAGGATAACACAGTGCTTGGGCTCTTCTGGCCAGAGGCCAGCGAGACAGTTGGCTTCCCAAGTCTGCCCCCAGCTCAGTCCCTCCCCTGACCCCACCCCACCCTATTGCACATCAAATCATGTAAACATGGCTACAGGCATGGCCTGGAACAGCAGTGAGGCAGATTGATGTGTAAACGGATTTGGGACCAGGAGCCAGACCCAGTCCCCCAGACCCCTCCCCAGAGTATTGAGGCCCAGCTAAACCTGGAAAAGCAGGGGGGCCTGGTCCCAAACTCTGGCTCAGATTACGCAACAGTGCAGACGATCCAGGTCCCCTATGCCATCCACTCTTCTCAGATTCCAGGTCCTGAAGTCCACCCTCCCTGGGTGCCCCTCCAGGCCTGAGCAGCAGATGGCAGTGTCCAGTTTTCTCCCTCCCACTCCCAGCTGGTGATCACTGGTGCTGGGTCTTCCTAGACGCCCGGGGGAAACCAGAGACAGGCAATGGCAGTCTGTCCAGCCCTGGAGAAGAGAGAGTTGGGCAGTCAAAAGTGGGGTCAGTCCTTAGGGATAAGACCACCAAGCCACAGAATAAGTAAATGAGGCATGTTACAAAACAAAGCAGAGCATGCCATCTCCCCTGCTGGGATGGCCACCGTCCCAAAGGACCCCCATCTCACAACCACCCCCCAACCTGAACCCCCACTCCCTCTCACCAAAGGCGCGGATCAGTTCTGCCCGCACAGCTGCAGTGAAGGTTTTCACCAGACAGAGAGTGGTGAGGCCGGCAAAGGCTGCATTGTAGAGGAACACGATGTAGAAATTGCCCAGCCAGTTGAAGCGTCCAAAATCACCCAGCAGGTCAAAGCGAGTGAGCCCTAAAGTACAAAGGTCATGATGGGAGGTGGGCTCCCCCAGACCCTCCTAGGCTTGGAGCCCAGCTTTCTGCTGCCTCCTAGTGGCCACTTCTCTGCACTGCAACCAACAGGTCAGCCTGTAGTTATTCCTACAGTCCTTACTGCAGTAGTTACTCCTACTTGCGAAGCTCCGGCTCAGGGGCAGCTCAGACCTGAGGGTCAGCAGCTAAGTCTCGCTCCAAGTCCCCTTTCCGACTTTGGTATCTTCTCTGACAGTGATGTCCCCTCTGGCTCTCAAGTTTTCCTGAAGCTCTCTGGGCCTGATACTTGCTCATGGGGCAAGAACCTACAAGCTGGTCACCAGGTATTTTGTGGCAGACAGAACAGTATGGAGGCTAAGAGCTCAGACTCTGACCCGGCTGGTCTGGTTCATACCCAAACTCCATATTCATAACTAACCTTGTGATCTGGAGCTAATTCCATAAACACATGTATCTCAGTTTCCTCAACTATATGGTAGAGAAAATAATGGGAGTGTGAGAATCAACTGAGACAAGACACATAAAGCACTCTAAAGTGCCAGGCACTATTCTAACACTCACTTGGCGCTTAGCAGTAATGTTATAAATCATTACATTAGCAGTAATGTAATAAATTCGGGGGCCCTCCCCCCCTTTTGAAGAAAGTATTCCTCTTGCACCCAACCTAAAGGAACTACTGGTTAACCCACAAGGCTGTTTTACTAAGTTCCCAAGGCATGAGTACAAATGATATAATGGCAAGAATAAGAGCTTAAGAACCAAACAGAACTGCCTTGGGGAGAGCTAGTTACACTCTTGAAGATCCTTACTAAATCATAGCTCTAAAGATGGGAGGACTGAGTATATTATTTCATGCCCCCAATGTGTGGAAAAAGCAACTGGAATGGGGTTCAGAATATAAGGATTCCTTGCTTCAAATTAGCTATACAACTCTGAGTAAGTCAATTGGTTTCTGCTTCGTATCTTGAAAATGAAAATATAGGTCATCTACCCCAAAGGCATATTTGGGAGAAAGTGGTGCTTCTTTACCAAAAATGGATGTAAATAGGGGAGGCTGTGGATGTAACAGAGAAAAAGAGTGCACTTTGAAGCTCAGAACAGGCCTTTCAGACAGCTTCAGTGTCTGCATCTGTACATTGGGGATAAAAACTCCTCACTGGTTTGCTGTGGTAATGAGAGAAAGCATGAACATGGAGTACCTGTTTAGCACTAGTAGGTATGCAAACGAAAGGCAATTCCCTTCCTCTTTTCACTACTTACCTAGTGTTCGAGAGAAGACAGGAAGTGCTGAGCTTAGGACCAGCAGACAGACACAGTTTCCAATTATCTGAGTGGGAGTAAAGAAGGGGGAGGTGAGAGTAGCAGAGCTCTAGCACCCAGTATCCATGCAGGCCCTGGGGGAGGCTACCTCCACCCCTCCCTTACCTGCGTCATGGCTGTGTCCTGTCGTCTGGGCCGTAGGCCCCGAAAGAGTGGAGAGCTGTAGAATCCCACGACTGAGGAGACCATCAGGTAACTGCTGCTGGTTAGGGAAGAACTGGCAGCTCCCAAAGACTAACACTTCATCTCAAAGGAAATAGGCCTTTTCCCCCAGCCCTCCTTTCAACTCAGTTTTATCCTTTTTTCTGAAGCCTAATCTGGTGAAGACTTGCGCCATCCCCATCACTCCCACCACAGCCCTGCCCAGAGTGCCAGGAGACATGTTTGGTACACAGGCAACTGTGGGTTTCCAAAAGGATACAAGATGAGTATAACCTGAATGACGGCTCCAAAGGAGCCCAGCTTTGAGAAGGAGACTTGGCCCAGGGAGGCACCCTAAGGGATGGAGTGGGTCACTGTGGAGCACTCCCCACCTTTAGTACCACCCAGCACCCAGCCCTCCCTTTGGCCTCAGCTTTGATCCCCTCACCCCAGCTGTGTTAGGCCCTCCCCAAAAGCTGTAGCGGGAAGGGAGCCCCAAACCTGCATGCCCCGTGGCATGGCCGCCTCGTCAATGAGCAGTTCCAGAATGTGAATGGCCACAATGAGCACAGACAGACCCTGTGTGAGACAAGGTCACAGACTCCATCCCTGCCCGGGCTCACAGCTATCCAGAGTTGACGCAACAGGGCCTCCCTGGTGGCGCAGCGGTTGAGCACTGCGCTGTGGAGCTGT
>PVIJ01015841.1:21039-34982 GCA_004024925.1 Scalopus aquaticus
ATCCCACATGGTGCGGCAGACCTCTCCTGCCTCGCCCGCTGCTCCCCTCAGCAGTGTATTTCTGGTCTGCCTGTTCTGCTCCCCACTCTGTCTCTGGTGAGCCCTCTCGCCGCCCCACGCCTCTGGCCTGTACCCCAGCTTGTATAAATAAATCTTTAAAAAAAAAAAAACAAAACAAAACAGAGTTGACGCAACAGACACTCTGGTCCAACATTTTCAGTTTCTAATTAGCTGTGTGGGAAACCCCCCCCCACCCCCCCCACCCCCGCCTCAAGACTGTGGCTAGCAAGAAAGCACCTCCGAGGGTATTACACGATGTACTTCTCCAGGAGGAAGGATTTTTTCTTTTCTTTTTTTTCTTCTAGTATTCTTTTTTTTTTTTTAAAGATTTATTTATTTATACATACAGCTGGGGTACAGGCCAGAGGTGTGGAGTGGTGAGAGGCTTCACCAGAGACAGAGCGGGGAGCAGAACAGGCAGATCAGAAATACACTGCTGAGGGGAGCAGCGGGCGAGGCAGGAGAGGTCTGCCGCACCATGTGGGATTCTCCCCGGCTGGGCTTCGAACTCGCATTGCTGCTGCTGACACGCAGCGCTTAACCGCTGCGCCACCAGGGAGGCCCGATTTTTTCTTTTTTTAACGATTTATTTATTTATGCATACAAGACCTGGGGTGTAGGCCAGAAGTATAGGGGTGGGGAGGGAGTGTGTGTGAGAGGATTCACCAGAGACAGAGTGGGCAGCAGAATAGGTGGCTGACTGAAATACACTGCTGAGGGGAGCAGCAGGCAAGAAAGGAGAGGTCTGCTGCGCTATGTGGTTCAGCTGCCTGGCTGGGGATTGAACTAGTGCTGCAGTGACTGCAGATTGCTTCATAGTGCTGAGACTTAACCCCTTGTGCCACCAGGGAGGCCCAGGAGGGAGGACTGTAAAAAGGCCAAACAGAAACATGTACCTTATCCTTCAGACCAGTAAGATTTATTCCCAAATTCAGGGCATGGCAAGCGTGGGTATGGACTGGATTTCAACCCTTACTTTCACCCCCAAGCAAATCTGCATTACTACTCAGTAGCCCTGCATGGTCTTGGACAAATTCCTTTGCTTCTCTGTTTCTTCATTTACAAAACTGGGATGTGCTCAGCATGGAGCAGGACACAAAGTAGGCACTCAGTGAGAGGCAACAGCTATAGCTGATGACCCTCCCCCCTCTTTCCTGAGAAGGCCTAAAGTACTCAAGGGTCTACTACTATGCATGCCCCCTGAAGCTGGCATACTCACTGTTAGCACCAGCAAGCACAGCATGGCCAAGGGGTAGCCCAGGTTCCTCTGCCAAGCTGAAGCCTTCCGCCGCTTCTCTGTACATGGACAGGAAGCTGTTAGCAAGGCCTGAAACAAAGGGCTGCTCTCTTTGGGAAAACCTGGGCATCCCATTCCCACCCGTCCACTTACCCAGCATGACCCTCTGGGACTGCAGAGCCAGGACCTGTCTGTGTAGCAGCTCCATGTCCAATGGCAGCCAGCAGGAGGTAGGATCTGACGGCAGAGAGATGGTGCTGCCCCCCAGTCCTGCAGCCCCAGCCTAAGCCCCAGCCGCCCTCCCGGCCGGGAAAAACTGTAACTCACTGCAAATCCTGCGGGTCAAAGCTGCCTCCTCAAAGGCTGAGCAGTACAGCTGCTCCTCCAGGTCTTCCAGCAGCTGGGGCCGGGAGAAGCAAGGGGCTAACTGTCAGAGGCTCCGTGACCCAAGGACCCAGGAAAAGCCTGCTCCTCTCGGGCCTCCATTGTTCCCTGCCTTACCCTAACCCTCACACCATGCTGTGGTCAACAACTTTATCCAACCCCTCCCAACTGTCCTGTGTGTCTGGTGACCAGCTCCAGGTGAGAACCAGGTCCCTGCACCTGGCCAAGGGTACAGGGGCCAACAAAGACCGCGGGCTGTGCACCACACAACCACAGGGCTGCTTCATGGTTTGATTCCAGCCTCAAGGAAACTGACCTCTCAGGATCAAAGGGCAAGGGGCATGACATACCCGGGGCTTGACCAGCAGCTTCCCAGTGACGGAGAACATGCGGGCGAGACCTAGCGGAGTACACACTGTGGGGATGGGAGCCAGTCACTTACCAGAGCCTGCCCCTCCCCACTCCTCATCTCTCCAGACCCCCTCCTTCCACCCTCTTGCTCTTGTCTAAGGACCGCACCCATCCCTCCAAGAATCTGAACACTTACCCAGGAGCAGCAGGACCCCAAGGAAGGAGATACAGGAGTAGAGGTAGGGGAGATAGTACTCCCAGAAGTCTAGGGGTTTTAAAAAAGAAAAAAGATACATTTGCTCAACTCTCTCCTCCTATTTACTAGGAGTTAACAGGACGCAGACTAGACAAGGATACAGTAAGATGCACTACAGGGATTAGGCAGGTATGCAAAAGAGGAAAGCTGAGCCAGTGTCAGCAGAAGATGGAGTGTTGAGGATGCAAGAAAATGGTGACATTAAGCCCTATCTAAAGGGCACAAACAGTAGAGGCCCCAGTCACCAGTGACTATGTGGTCAGAGCCTCAACCTTGTTCAACAAAATGCAATCTGGACATTATTGTGAAACCTCCCAACTTTAACAAGTCAGCAACTGACTCACATACAAAATCATTGCATGTGCCCAATGGAGCATTTCTGCAGGTTAGGCTTGGCCCTAAGGCTGTAAGTTTAAAACTTCAGTCTAAGGGAAAGCGTTCCAATATTCTCCACCTGGAGGGACACCGTTGTTCCAAGCAGGGGGACACCAGTCAAAAGAAGAGCCACCGAGCCGGAGGGTGGGGAGGAAGCTGGGCCTCTCACCATAGAGTGACTCCCTGCTGGCCTTGTTGTTGTCCACAATGGCTGATGCTACCCACACCATGCCTAGCACCAGCAATGTGAGGAGCACCAGCATCACCACAGTCTCGTAGACTCGGCCCAGGACACCCTAGAGGAGGTGAGCAGGGAAGGGGGTAACATTAGGCTGGAGTGGGGAAGGAAGGAGACCTTGGGGAGCCTAGCTATGGGAACCAGAGGTCTGGATTCAGGAGACAATGTTTCCCTCTTTATTCCACTAAGTCACCCTGCTAAGTCCTCCCACCCCACAATGGCCTCACAATATAGGCCATTCCCTATACTGGATATTCTTCATATAGAACCTCCCTTCCTAGGTCCATTCCCTATTCTTGTCTTGCCCTGGGAGGCTGACCCCTCCCCTCGAGTTCTGCATCCCTTAAAGCTCTCTGTCCCTTGGTTTTCTGTTCCACTTTCCCAAACGGCAGGAAGAGCAGGAGAGTGGAAGGTAGAAAAAGGGAGTCAGGGTATTTTTCCTTCCAATTTTGGCACTATGGTTTCGGCAGTGGCTGTGACACTAAGAAGATAGTCCCTCTGCTGGATAACTTTACCTCCCCACTTCACCTATCATGGGTTCCAGAAACTATTTCTTCCCCTTGCTCCCACAGGCCTAGGGATGCTAATGACGTCTTGCTGTCACTGGCACCTCAAATTTCTTGTTGGTCCCTTTAACTCTCACTAAACCTATGCAAAATTTCTTCATTAAAATTTCTTCAGTTGAACCACTTGAGTGGAATTCTGTTTCCTACCTGAATTGTTTGATTGATCCCTTACTCACCTTTCTGGAGCCAGCAAAGCCCTCAGACTCAGTGAAGAAGTATGCAAAGGGCATGAGAAAGATGAGAGACAAGTTGGAGAAGAGAAAAACAAGGTTCCAGAGGCCTAGAGCAAAAAGGAAAAAGTAAAGATGGTTAGTAAGGAGGTGCCCAGCCCACCTTGGGGACTGACTGTGGTAGGTGGGGGGAGAGGAGTGCTACATGACTGATTAGCCCAAAGCTGTTTGGGTCTGCCTGACCTTGTCTGCTCCCCATCCCCGCTCTGAGCTGCAGCCAGGAGCCACACACCGTGGATGAGGGAGCCGTTGAGCCACTGGATGTAGTAGTTCCTAGGTAGTGAGAGTAGCACCTCATTGCTGATGATGGAGAAGGGTAAGAGCAGGACAGCACCCAGGGCGACTGCCAGGGTAAAGGTGCAGAGCTCGAGCCTGGATCAGGAAAGGGAAGAACAGAGTGCCCCTGCTTAACTCAGACACTGGGCCCAAGAAGCTGCATTCCTCCTGCAAGCACCTGTGATTTACCCTAGACCAGCAGTGACAGATCTAGGGGAGGAGCGTCCAGAGTGCCCCCCTGCCATCACCACTCCAAGGAAGCCTTGGCACGTGGGATGGGCACACCTCAGGCAGTCACCAGATACCTAGTCACCTGTCACATGACTTGCCCAGACTGCCCCCAGGAATGTGGTCTTCCCACACATTCCTATAGGGCGTACCATGCCTGGTGCCAAAGCTAAGGGGCCTGGTATCTCTTCTCTGCTCAGGGATGTGAATTACTGAGCTGGCCTCTTCACCCTGAGTAAAAGCAGGGTCACCCATGTGGCTATGGCCGGCACAAAGGGCAAAGTGGGGAAAAGGAGCTGAAATCCAGCTTCACAGCCAAGGCCTGCATCCTAGGTTGCATCAGCTAAAAAGAAGGGACAAATTTATCTAGCTGACCCATCAAGGTGGTAACCTTCCCCACCCCCTACTGTTTCCATTAGTCTGCATCCTGTCCCTCTCTATCCCCAATACTATTTTGGGTGACTCAGGTTCCACAGCAGACAGTTCCTGGGCATGAGGCTCCCAGCAGCTCCTGACCTAACCAGGAGGACAGGAAGAACAGCTTTTCCAAGCATCCCCAGAGTGTGGTGAAGCCGGAAGAAGCCAGAAGTGGGGTGGAAGCGGAAACTCTCTCTTCACCATGTGACATCCCATTCTCCCACTAGCTTCAGGGGCCTAACTAGGCCCCAGTTTCTAAAGCTACCGGTGCCAGGTGCTCAGGCAGGGACACTTACGCAATCTTGTTGACTGTGGCGTCTTCATCATCCACTGCAAGAGACAGAGGAACAGGGAGGGAGCAGGATATCAGTGGGCAGCTCTAAGAGTCATCTGTGATGCGGTCTACCCCCTCGGTGCTCCCTTAAAGAAAGGCCTGGGGCCTCCCTGGTGGTGCAGCGGTTAAGCGCTGCGCTGTGGAGCTGTTGGCAGCGCACAATGCGAGTTCAACGCCCAGTCAGGGAGAATCCCACATGGCTCGGCAGACCTCTCCTGCCTCGCCCCCTGCTCCCCTCAGCAGTGTATTTCTGATCTGCCTATTCTGCTCCCCACTTTGTCTCTGGTGAACCCTCTCGCCGCCCCACGCCTCTGGTCTGTACCCCAGCTTGTATGTATAAATAAATAAATCTTAAAAAAAGAAAGAAAGAAAGAAAGGCCTGGGCCCACAGAGACAGAGCTGGACAGCAGGCTCTGAGAGAGCTCATGGTATCAATCTCTATTCTCTGGCCATGGTGGAAACTTAGAGATCAGTGATCCTAGGTGGAGAGATTATGGGCCAGAAATCCCCCCATTTCCCTCCCTCCCACAACTTCTCCTATCATAGGGTCCTTTCTGCAAGCTGAAAATACAAAAAACTGGTCTGTGAGGTTGGTTTCATCAGCTGCTGGGAGCAGTGAAGGGAAGTGAGGAGACGGACAGGGGAGATTCAGAGAAAAAAATCCCCAGGAGAATGACCCTGAAAGCTGTCTGTCTGGGTGGGGGTTTAGAAAGTCATGTGGCGGGAAGTGAGGGCCAGGGCCAGGGTGATCTGGCCAGGCTGGAGCCAGAAACTGAGGCAAAGATGCTCTCCCCCACCCCATCACACAGTGCCTACAGGAAGGAAAGTTCCAATCTGAGCACTCTTAGGGTCTCTATGAAGGCGAGAGCCGCCATCACCAGCTCCTGGGCCCTCAGCGGTCAGGGAGGTCTCTGGTCCTGGGTGCAGCACTGGGGAAGGGGAGGAGAGCTCGTGCACAGGTAACTCCCACCTGCAGCTGCCTATGTTAGGTTCTCAAAGGCCTTCGCTTTAGCCATCTCATCTCATTTGATCCGCACAGTGATGATGGACTCGATAGAGATTTTTAGGCCCATTTTGTAGAGGAGGAGACTGAGGGTCAGAAAAGTTACATAACATTCCCATTGGCTTTACTAGTTGAAGATACTTCCATCTAGACTTTCCACTATGCCGTCATGCCCTTTTGTGGTGGAAGGGAAGCAGAAGAGACAAAGGCTCCAGAACAGCCACCTCTCCTTTCCCAGCAGGCATGACTGGCCCATTCCCCTGAGGCTGGCCCCATGACAACAAGAACACTGGCAGAGGACAGGAAAAAGAGAGGAAATCACAGGTACCTGTGGTGAACTCAGCAGGCTTCTTGAAGCGGGTCAGGGCAATGTGGCAGAGGATGTAAAGTGTCGCAAACAGAAGTGTTGAGATCTGTGGCAGAATGTGAGCTGGAGTGAGAAGTTCTAATCCCCAGCACATCCTATAGCCCAGATGGCCTCTCTGTTAATTCCACAGGGTCACTTCCCCCAAATAAGGACCCACACTTTTAGGGGTCCCATCTTCTTCCTGGTACTTCCTTCTAGTCATAGCCTCAGGGGTTTCTAAGAAACACCGAACAGTAGCTGTCCCATGCACCCAGGGAAACAGCACATGTCCAGCCCCATGAAGGTCTGCCTAAGAGACAATAGCGTCAGTGAAACCCTGGTTGGTAAACAGGCACGGAAAACTGCTAGAGATGCATGCGCACACATATTTGAATCACACCACAGAACTAGAGGGAATTTATTCATAGCACGTTACTGCAAAGGGAAGCAGGTCTGAGGGAAGAAGGGGCTGTCTGCTTTGTCCTCAACTCTACTCTTCCTCCCTTTATCCCAACTCCACTGACACCTTGAGTCAACCTCAAGGCAAGAATTAAGTAGGACTTGGGCCTCCCTGGTGGCACAAGGGGTTAAGTCTCAGCACTATGAAGCTATCCAGAGCCACTGCAGCACGAGTTAGATCCCCAGCCAGGGAGCTTCCCACATGGCGCAGATCTCTCCTGCCTCACCCGCTACTCCCCTCAGCAGTGTATTTCAGTGGATCCGCCTGTTCTGCTCCCCACTCTGTCTCTGGTGAATCCTCTTACCACCCCACACCTCTGGCCTACACCCCAGCTCTTGTATGCATAAATAAATAAATCTTTAAAAAAAAAGAATTAAGTAGGACTCATGTTCCTAGAACAAGTCAGAATTTCTGTGTTTACTCAAGGGCCCTGAAATATCAAGTCCACTCTGGGCCAGGCCAGCTCTTCATAATCCCTTACTTACCTCTAACAGCAGCCCTTACTTGGCCCAACATCTATCTACAAAGTTTCTAGAGCTGGCATCAGTCCCTTTGTCAAGCCCTGGTTCCTACCTGACTTCCAACTCCAGGGCCAGTCCTCTCAGGGCCTGTGCCATGCACCTGGGTGACTGGATCTCCATTCAACAGTTACAGCAGGACTGGGCCAGCTTACTTGGCACATGCAGGTGTCCCCACCTAACCCCAAGTCAGCTTCAATTGTCCAGGAAGGGTGACTCTGATCAGGCTGGCTCCATGATGTCAGGGTCAGAGTCTTGAGAAGAGATACTACTGAGTTGGAAGTGGACCAAGAAGGTAGGATCAGTCTTGAGGGTCCTCCAGTTCTCAAGAGGAGCTGACCCCAAAGAAAACCTGCATACAGCTATCTATTCAAGGAGGCAAGAAGTCACAGAGACCCCAGGAGAGTCATGCCTCTAATACAAAGTTGTCGTTTTTTACATTTATGAAGCAGCTGAATAAGCCAGTCAGACTGTGACTGCAGGATTTTTACAGCCTAGTGCTCTGCCCTGAGCTTGCGTAATAGCTAGGAAGGTGGGAGGGCTCAAAAGGTCAGGCTGGAGTTCCACGCAGTTCCAGAAGTTAGGTCACACTCCAGGCTGGGGATGACAGCCAGGTGGGGGAGGTACTAGACGCCTTCAAGCTGTCCTTGGCCAGCAATGATGTCCTCAACTAATGGGATTACAGGATGGGGGAGAAATACAGGAGGCTGCTTCTCTGTCCAAGGTCTCATCTCTCCCTGTTCTCTAGGAATGTGGGCCTCTGGCTCTACTCTGTCTCAAGGCCTGGGCATGACTCCAGAATATGCCCAACCATACCAGGTGGATTACCCACTAATGAACACACAGGCAGGCTTCCTGTAAGCAGATCTGGAGTCCCACACATGACCAGACATACTCCCTAATTTTCAGTTCTCGCAGGGCAGATCTAGTTATTTCCTGGCTCACTTCACCCCTACTCTAATCTGAGGCTTCCCAGAGCAGACTAGAGCGCAAAGGTTCCACCTGAGAAAAAATGAAGGATAACCCCAACAGTGGGTTCCCCCACTCACTAACACTGCTCCCAAATCTTTCCCTTTTCCCTTCCATTTAGTATTTGGAGTAAGGGCTGGGAAGCTCTGAGGAAGGAGTCAGCAAAGAAAGGAGAGTGATGAATGTTCAAAGCAAGCCTGAGGAAGAGGCAAGTCCCCCTAAACTGCACTGGCCCACTGGCATGTTACAGATTCAGTTGTTGCTCTAGGTGGCAGTGAGGGAGTAAAGGAAGGCAGCGAAGTGCCCTCTGGAGTATTTGGGTGGAGGGGAGCGATGGGGGGGAGTGGGGGGGGCGGGGGGAGAAACGATGGACTCCTTACAGGAGAAATCCTTGAATGGCTGGGAAGTTAGGAACCTAGGCTGGCAGGGTTTCTAACAAACATCGGTAAGGGGGAGACAGAGAAGGGGAAATCTCAGTTGTTCATCTCCACACATTAAAAGCCACTTCAGTAAGAAATCCTTTCTTCCAAAGTGGGAGAACCAGCAGAGTCCCCTGTTCTCCCCCGCCTGCCACCTCTACACCTCCCAAGTCTGGCCCGGCGTCAAGTTCAGTGTGTGCCTCCCCTTTATGAAACACCAGCTGGGGTTAAGAGGGAAATGCAAGTGAGCCCTCCCCAATCAAAGCTATCTCTCTCGGACCATTCGACTGAGATTAGCACTCATCAGAGTCGCCGACTCAGGAAGACTCACGCCCAGAACCTCCGCGCGGATGCGGGACGAGAGGGAGGGCTGGGGGAGGGGCGTGAAGGGGGAGGAACGGAAACCCGCCGGCTTTGTTTATCTCGCAGCTACCTGGCAAATCAACATATGGGTTCCCAGCCCGGGAACACGCTCTTCTGTCGAGCCGGAGTCCCAGCAGGGTCTGACGGCGCCCTGAGCCCAAATGGTCGCACTCCGACCCGAACTTCTACCTCTCCTGGGACACCCGCGCTTCTCCCACTTAGTCCTACCCTTCCTACCCCGGCCCCGCACTCACGATGCACTCGCGGACCCTCTCGTGAAATAGCTGCTCTCGCACGGATAGCACCTCGTAGTCAGCTGCTTCCATACTCTGCTCAGCATGACTGGGGCAGGGTGTCTCTGGGCCCGGGGAGGACGAGCGGGGATGAAGCCGCCGCCGCCAAGCACCCGGACCCAGCCTAGAAGCCTCTCTCCTCGCCGCCTGCGACGGAAACGCAGGGTAATCTGGACCTCAGAGTCAGTCACCCGGACGCCCCGCCCATAAAGGGGCAGGCACCAGCCGCCTGGTTTTAAGGGTTCCGGCCCCCCCTCCGCCCCTCCCCTTTAAGGCTGGGTCGCAGTCACGTTTCAACGCAAACACCCGCCACCGAGCTCGTTGCGAGGAAGCGCGAGTCCGCGTTTCAGCTTACTAGCGATCGCCTGACGTCACAAGGAATGAGCGCGTTCCTTCCAAGGCACGGAATTCATTGGCTCCTGGAGGCCTGCCACTCACCACACGAGGAGGCTGATAGGCTCGTCCGGCGCAAGGAGGCGGGATCTTTGGGGCCTATGGGTGCTCGGTCAAAAACTAAACAAATGTGTCCTTCCTCTCCAGCTCTAGAAACGCTACGCTTTCTGAATTTTGGTAGCAACCAAGATTTTAGTTTGACAGTGGTGATATGAACTATTTGGACTAGGCCATTCAGCAGGATGTGGGGCACCATGAGGGTCTCAGACCGCTGCCCAGTAATCCAGGTCCTTAGCGGCGTTTTCCTGACAATGCGTTTATACGGCGGGTGGGGAGGAGCCCCCCACTGCCTCTAGTTTTTAGGTGACCACTTTTGTGGGAGGCGTAGTGTGTACTACAGAAAACTAGGTAGAGAACCACAAATACCCTTCTCAAACGGCGAGGAAATGACCACGGCGGGGGTCATTGTCGAGTGGGATCCAGTCAGACAGTAAGAGATCACCGATGTGCCGCCACTCATTTAATAGAATTAATTATTTTAGTATCCTGCTTAGCATTTTAGAGATTAGAGAATGGTCAGAGGTGGTTATGTGCCCGGGGTCACAGATATTGAACCCTTCCTCTAAATTGAAGGGAGCAGTACAGGGAAACTCAAAAGAAGACCTGAGTTTTGCAAAGTCCCCCCTACTGAAGAATAGAAGCCCTTCTAAAGGTCTACACCGTGCCCAGTTAATATCTGAGCTAGAGTGAGGGGCAGAATTAACTGAGTTTTGCAGCGAAATAAGCCAGAAAGAAAAAGAAAAATATCGAATGGTTTCACTTATAACAGGACTATAGGGAGGCCAGATGGGAGAGAGACACTCAGCGGTGGGGGAGGGGGGAGGGGAGGATAAGGGCACAAAATGGAAGAGAGGAGAATACAGGGGACCATGGAGATGGATCACGGGTGAATTGGTGGTGGGCTGCCCAAGGGGAATACAAAATGTAAAAGACACAAATAACAATAAAAAAAATGGAAAAAAAAATGAAATAGAAAAAAAAAAGAATTAACTGAGTTTTGTACCCTTGTAACTTCTCTGGGGCAAGTTACTTCTATCTTTTTTGTTTTCACAATAATTTGCTGTAAAATCTTAGAAAAGAAAAAACACTTTGTGTTTGGTTGTGGGGAGGTTTGCCTAGGGGCAAGAAAGGAAGCTGCAAGGAGATGTTGCTTAGGCTTATTGAGTGTGCCTTAGGTAAAAACAGGAGTGGGTCAAGCTTGTGTGAGAGAGGTGACCTTGGGGCTTAACTATTGTTCCATCTTTGTTACAAGTCTGTGTGTTTTAATGATGTTATTACAACACAACTCAGATTTTTTAAAAAGATTTATTTATTTATTTATGCATAGAAGCTGGGATGCAGGCCAGAGGCTTGGGGCATCGAGAGGGTTCACCAGAGACAGAGCGGGGGGCAGAACAGGCAGATCGACAGAAACACACTGCTGAGGGGAGCAGCGGGTGAGGCAAGAGAGGTCTGCCCGAATCTCCCCCGGCCGGCATCGAACTCTCATCACTGCTGCCAACAGCTCCACAGCGCAGGGCTTAACCGCTGCGCCACCAGGGAGGTTCACAACTCAGATCTTGTTCCTGCTCAAAATCCCTCAAAGCAATCATTTGCATTTATAAATCATCTGCCTTAATGTAAACCTACAAAGCCCTCCAAGGTTGCAAAATGCTGGCCTTTAGGCTGCATTAAATATGCTATAGTTTGTTTGACTCCCAGTGTTTTTAAACAAATTTGAACATTTTCAAATCAGGACGTGACACTTTAAACATCCAGTTATCTTCAATGGAAGAGCTAGCAGAGCAGGGCAGCAAGGACCTATACACAACTCTGTATATGGGGCAGGATGTGCTCCAGTCTTCTACAGCCCCTATCACTCTAATAAACACTTAGATATCACCGATTTTTTCTATTTGCATCATCAGCCTAAAATAGTACCAAGGTGGGGGGACAGGTCACTGTTTGTGGGTTGTCTCTCCTGTGCTCACAATTGCAAAACACCACTCAGGCTCAGGGTGCAACAATAGCTGAGTTTACTAGCAAAGGGGAGAGTGGGAAAAAAGAAAATTTCTAAGGACACAAATGGCCAGCTGTCCTAACCTAGATTGTGTCTGCAGTGTCTTATAGTCCAAAACAAAGGTTGCTTGTACAAGATAGCAGTGTCCCTTTGATGAGAACCTGGAGCTGGTGGCACACCAGTAAGCAGTGGACCAGGATTCGGGATTCAACTCATGGTGGCAGCTGGAGGTTATCACAGGTGGAGCTGCTGAGGTGACACCACAGCAACCAAAAGCAGCAGTCTGAAGGTAGGGCTGGACAGCACTGAATGCTGGAGTGGATGGTGCTGGATGCAACAGAACTAGGAGGCAGTGCCAGAGAATGAGAATAGGTGGACAGCTCTCAGAGATGGCTGGACACAGATTAGCAGTGCCTGTCAGCACCAGTCAGTAGATGGCAGTACCAGAGATATCAGTGTTACAGCTCTTTGAAATCTGTCAGCATAAGCCAATAGCAGACAATTCTTTTAGACACCAGGTAGCAGCATACAGGGCTCCCTACAAGCAGTGTTAGAAGCAGGGCTGAAGGCTGGTGCAGAAGTCAGGTCTCTGTGACAGTCTCGCAAAGGTCTATGAGGTCTCAAAGTCTGCAGAGGTCTCAGAGTCTCTGTCCTGATGAATTTTCCTGAAGAATGTCTGTAAAAAGTTGGCAGCTGCTTTGTTTTATAATCATCTTCAAAGCCCCTGCCTTTCAAGTCTGATCAGTCTGTTTACAATCCCAGCTGTTTGATTGGTGCCAGTTGATCTCCAGACAGATTGGTTGACTTAAAATCCTGAATGGTTTCAAAAACCTTGAATGGCACTGGTGAGAGCTTAAACCTGGTTGATCTGTTTACAATGTTTGCAATTCTGGTGCTGCATTCAAAAGTGAAACCCTGGTGGCATACTCAGACCAGACCTACGCTGAGGTCAGGTTGTCTCATCGACAGTGGGCTCAAAGGAGCCACAGCCAGAGTCAGCTTCAGTGAGGCCAGGTATGGTGATGCAGAGGGCCCCTAAGCAAAGCTGGGACAGAGGTCCAAGCAACTGGTGCACAGGCCGTTGCTCAGAGCATGCCGAGCTGGCCTGGCAATTGCCATAGTGCAGTCCAGGACAATGCCACCAGTGCTCAGGAGGGCCGTGGCTCTCAAACCCGGTTGACCCTGGGTTCATAGTCTCTAGGTGCTGTGGGACTCCTGTTACAAGCCCAGCTGTGCATTCAAGTTTTTGACCTGTGATGTAGCCCCTCTGTTGCTTCAACTTGGCACCATCTTCACCCTGGCCTTTCATCACTTCCTGGTGGACCCACCATGCTCTTTCCTTCCTCAGGGTTCTGCAATCCATATTTCCTCCGCCCAGAAGATCTCTTCAGTTTCTGCTCTCATTCCCAGTTCACTTTTGGCTGGCTACAGTTTCCAAGTTTGAGTTTAAATGTTACATGTTGAAAGGAATCTTCCTCTGCTGTCCTACCTAAATGAACCCATTTTTGTCATATTATTTATTATAAGTTGGCATAATTCATTTTGTCTCCTCCAGAAGCTCCTAAAGGGAACAGATCATGTTTGTCTTAAACACAGTTTATTTCCTCAAACCTTCACCTGGTGCCTAATACATGTGGGCACTCAAATATTTGCAAATATAGTGAGAAAAGGTGACAAGAATTGCTGCTAATAATCAGAAGATTGGGTTCTGGTTCTAGCACATCCTGGGCTACACTTGGTCACATCTGCAAAACTAGAGGACCCTTCAGGTTGCTCCCAAATCTATGAATCTAAGGTTCACAGTCTTTTACAGTTTACAAAACATTATCACATCATCCAAGTCATACCTGAATTTGAAAATAACTCGTGAAAATAGATTATACTTAGAGAGACTTATTATCATCCAGATTGTATAGATGTATACAAGTGAACTTTAAAAGGCAAAATGGGGCCTCCCTGGTGGCGCAGCGTTTAAGTGCTGCGCTGTGGAGCTGTCGGCAGCGGCAACGCGAGTTCGACACCCAGCCAGGGAGAATCCCACATGGCGTGGCAGACCTCTCCTGCCTTGCCTGCTGCTCCCTTCAGCAGTGTATTTCTGATCTGCCTGTTCTGCTACCCGCTCTGTCTCTGGTGAACCCTCTCGCCGCCCCACGCCTCTGGCCTGTACC
>PVIJ01015842.1:0-34871 GCA_004024925.1 Scalopus aquaticus
CAATTTGCAGCGACATGGATGGAATTAGAGGGGATCATACTCAGTGAAATAAGCCAGAAAGAAAGAGAAAAATATCGAATGGTTTCACTTATAACAGGACTATAAGGAAACCAAATAGGAGAGAGACACTCAGCAGGTGGGGGGGGGGGTGGGGGAGGGGAGGGGGAGTTATCAGGGCACAAAATGGAGTAGAAAAGGACACAAGGGACCACGGAGATGGATCACGGGTGAATTGGTGGTGGATTACCCAAGGGGAATACAAAATGTAAAAGACATAAATAACAATAAAAATTAAAAAAAAATCTGCAGGGATTATGTGACAAAAGGAGGTTATTACTCCACTTCTTTGGGAAGTGGGGAGCAGGAATGGTGTGATCTCACAGGGTAGACTGTGGTAGAGGGATAAAGGGGGAGGAGCAGGGGAAGGCAAATAAAGGTTTGACTACATGTACAATGAGGCTCAAGATGGTTAAAAAATTCAGACCAGGATTTGTTTCTGACTTTCTGATCCAAGAGTATTGTCCATTTGTTATAACATCCCTCCTATTTTGTATTTTATTTGTCTTTTCTCATACACACACACACACATAAACACACACATGTACATGCATACATATATATGTGTGTGTGTGTGTATATATATATATATATATATATATATATATATATATATATACACATATATGAAAGATTGCCCTGTCAATCTTTTCAGTATTATGTTTTACAATACTTTATTTTCTCATCACACAGCATAGGCTCTTAAGCTGAGTAAGAATAATAGCAACATGATAATAGTATAATAATTACAGTATAGTAATTACAGTATAATAATTACAGTAAAGAGATAGCAACTATCATTATTGAGTAGGTACTGTCTTAGGCACTTTGCATTCATATCCATTATCCTCTCCTAACAGATGAAGAGATGAGTAAGAAAAGTAATGTTCCCAAGGTTACCAAACTAATGTGTTGCTTAAATGTTTAAAATGTCTCACATTTAAAGAGTACTGATTTAGCTGAACAACCATTTACTGAGCACCTACTAAATTCGACACAATAGGTGTAACTACTAGGAGGAGATAGGGAGAGGAATGAATTGGCCCTTCTTCTCCAGGAGTTTAGAATAATAACATTTTAACTCTAACTGTTGAAATGTTTTTGTATCAGTTCGCCAGGGTAATGGCAGAGTGCTTAGATTATAACTATTGTTTGAGGATACCTCATTCTTTTAATAGGAACATCTTCAAAAATAGTACTTGATTTATTTAGTTTTTGTAAAGAGGTTGGATTTGCTTATATATGAAACAGGTTCAAAGGAGATGCTAAGCATACATAATTTCAGGTGAACTGTTTTAGTTTGTAATTAGAGACCCACAAAGTTATTGCTTTGCATATTTTATTGTCCTTTAATGGATTTGAATGTGAATATATGAATATTCAGATGACTGCTTGTCTCCAGTTTGAAAGTACAGTGTAGTAGATTGGTTTGAAATGACCAGTTGCCTTTCTTGGTTAGTGTTTCAAGTTTCTTTGTGGCCAGTTGGTCTTCTTGTATTACATATGTCCCGAAGAATGAATAAATGACTGTATGGATAATATATGTAGCAAGTTAAGTTAAACAAGTGATGATCTGTTCTGAACCCCTATTTGGCATAATTCTCATGAAGAACACAAGAAATTGCCCTCAGCTTTTCAAGTATCTACTTCTTGACAACTGAAAATGTAGTGTATAATATTGATGGGGAATATAGCTGAAAGATTTCATCCTTTAGTTTGAAATCCTCTGTAGTTGACAGAAACCACCCCCAAACATTCACATAAGCTTATATTACTTGTTAAATATTTGTTTTGCTCCTTTGTAAATGAAGTTTTCCAGAGATAGAAATTTCAGGGCCCATATAGTCAAGGTGGCAGGGACCCAGCCTCATTTTAATTTTCTCCTAAATCATCTCAGCCTCTGATTTTCATTCTCAGATACCTTGTCATTCAAAATGGCTTTCAGAAGTTCATTTCACCCACATTGTAGGCAAAGGTTTGGAGAAAGGGAAAAGGATAAAGTGGGAAGGTGCCACTTAGTTCCTTTAGAATCTCACTGACAAAGATTTAACTGCATGGATATCCCTAGGTGCAGGGTCATGCTGCCTTCATCCTGTGTAGTTATATTCAAAGTTCAAGGAAGAAGGGAGAATACATTGGGGTAGCTAACAATCTCCTCTGCAGTGATAACAAAATGAAACAATTGAATTAAATCCCTAGTTTCTATGCTAAAAAGAAAATTTATTTCTTAGGTGCATCAAGGTTTTGTGGTGTGATGATAGTGTTCTAGAATTAGTCTAATGGTTGCACATACTAAAGTATGCATATATATACATACATACATTCATGTACATACCTAAGATTATGTATGTGTATATATAGACACTTTAGTGTATATTTTAAGAGGGTGAATTTTAATTAATCACATTTCAGTTTTCATAAGCAACTCTGTAGTCTATGAAGTTTCAATCTAAGAGCAGAGAACAAATACCTTGCATCTTACTCCTCTCAGAGAAAAACTCTGTAGATGTCAGAGTTTATGTACTCTACATTTTAGCAATCTCTGTTTATACTCCAGAATAAAAGAAGGGTGGCTCCAAGAAGAGAGGGCAGACTGGCACAGTATGTCTTAGTGGTTCTCCGTTAGATGAGAAGTACCCCTACTCCAGTACTGTCTGATGTTGGAATGTAAGGGAAATGCTCAACAACTGTTTTTGAACTTGGGGCAGGTGGTGGTGATAGTGTTAGTAATGAGTGTTACAACTAGATTATCATCTCTCAGATACTGGCTTTACTTGTATGTGTGTGTACACACACACATATAAACACATATATATGGCATCTTTTTGATGAATTTAATTGAAATTGTTTGCAGTTTTCTGACCATTTAGGGTATAGATGTTTACTGTACTCCTCTTTATTATAATTAAAGAATATATACGAATCTGAAGAGTTTATTTTTCAAGGAAGTTCAAAGCTCAGGCATTCCTACCTTGCAGCAAAATATTCTCTTTCAAAGTAGTTGTATATGGACTTTTGTCTGTGGGTAATCAGTGGACATGATACATCCAACACACATCAAAACTTGGAGAGATTTGCATACTCATAGGCAGATGATGCCTTATATCCATCACAGGAGGATGTTTTTGTCTAATTCAGCGTCTCTGATTCTATACCATTATTTTACTCACTCTGCAGCTATGTTAGGACAAACATTAGGACAACTGTCTAAATCTTATAAATGCAAAGCCAAAAATCACACATAGGGAAATAAGATCTCAAGAGGTTTAGTGAAAGGGTGGTTTTAATGGGAAAACAGCAAGAATCTTTACCTGGCTGGCTTTTTAAAATTTAATGAAAATCTGCTGTATCCAAAGAAGTAGAATTGTTTTGCATTCTTTAAAAAGAGTTTTTACAAAACTTATATTTCCAAATTCATAGTTTTTCCTACTGAACACATAGATGGTGAGTATACCTATGTACTATATACACTATAGTTACATTATAGTCACACACTTCGATGTGGCAAAGAGTGACTTTGGTTCCTTTTTGTAATTTACTTCAATTTCTGTTTTACACTTCTTCCTGCCCCATTTGCCCTATGCAGGAAGTTAATTTAGTTCCTTCCATGTCAGAGACCTGGGCAAAGAGTGGTCTGTTGTATGCACCCTCTCCCCAGTTCTGTGGGAAGCATCTGTAAATGACGGTGCAGAGAAGAGAGGAGAGGAGCTGACCCTAACCTGGTTTCTCACTCAAGGGTATTACTCATTCCACTGGTTCTTTGCATCATGAGGTTGAAGGGGACTCAAAAGGAAATGTGATGTGGAGGGCAAAGCAGCTTGGACCTCCTGCCAGTGCTGACAGGACACTAGATGCTTGCTCCTACTTACCTACCTACCTACCTAGCTACCTACCTACCTACCAGGCCCTTCCATCCGGTTCCAGGTGGGATCTCTCCAGGTCTTGTCCATCAGGTCAAGAATTATTTGTGATGAACGTTCTGGCAGACAGGCCACCATTTTCTTTTTCTCAAATTATCTCTGAGTTCCAGAGATATTTTAAATACTTCTGGCACCCATAGGATATTTTAAATACTTTCCTAGAACCAATGGCAATAGGAGTTGAGTATGTGGACCTGTGAGTTAGACATCTCTTTCTGCCTGTGTCTGTATGTCACATCACAGTTTGTACTCTGGCCACCAAGGTGACATGAAGAAGTTTTCTCTGAAGCCTGGTATCCCTTCTGCTAAGATAAATATGAGCAATATCTTTTCTTCTCTAACACCCTCAACCTTAAAATTTAGAGTAGGGGTATGCACCGCCCTTTTCCCCAGGTAAGACTCTTTCTGGTGGGTGAGGAGACCCTATAGTTTTGAGACATGTCTATCATGAATTTTCACCACACTCTACCTCCTCCACTTCTGTAAAAAATTCTTATCAAGTGGAAGCAGTTAGGAAAGGGGAACCTGGGGTAGAGGGATGATATACTAGATCACATGGACTATCAAATACTTGATTCTTAACCTTAACTTTAGCATTTGAACATAGTACTCAGTAATTCAGCATCTTTCTCTGGTCTAGTCTGACACAGTCTCACTTGAGGTTAAGGGTGACTCCCATATCTTATGGAGCAAGTGAAAAAAATCAGTATCACAAATAATTATTCTGCCACACTAACTTATGTACAACAATTAAGTAAATTATAGAAAAATGAATAATCCAATTTCTGACTATAGATAACTTTGGGCAGAACTTCTTTGCTCCATTTGTAGTTTGATTCCTGTGCTGTTAAATTTCTTGTGATATGAATTTGCACTATAGAATTAAATTCTGCATAGTTGTAATAAGCACAACTACATAAACATTATGACTTGGGAAAAAGTTATAATTGCATTTTAAAATAAGAGATATAGTCATTGGATTTGTTCATAGATTTATTTTACTCTATTACTTTCTTTCCCATTGCTGTCTAAAAGAGGGAAAGATTATTTCATCATCCAACAAATAATTCTTAAGTGTAACAAACAGAGGTGACAAACATTTGATTTTCTTTGAATGAATTCCAAACTTCATTCCACTTCTGAATGCATTTCTCTTTTTCTCAAATAACTGCTCAAGAAGGGTTTAAAATCTGATAGCAGTAGTCGTCTAAAATAGTCACACACACTAGATACTATGGCTGTGATCTTTACTTCATGGAACCAAGGAAGGCATAGAGAGTTGACCTTTTAATGCCTGAGAGAGAAAAAACTAAGTATATTCCAGCTAGTGGGTATAGTGAAGTGGATACCAATTTTATTCAAGTTTATGTAGGATTGTTCAAGTATTTCCCACAGAGAACTTTTATAAAATTGTTTTTAGCTACAAATAAAAAATAGTACATATGCAGTCAAAAATCACAAAAGAGTATAAGTTTCCTGCTTTCTAGTAGTGAAATGAGGAAGACTTTCACGTTTACTTTGCCTGTTATTGTAGAAATTTCACCATAGGTAAATGCCTAATCCTGGCCTACTGGGGAGTTTAGGCAGTCTTTAATAAACAAACTTTAATCAGAGACACCTCAACCTACTTAATAACAAACTGTTTTAATGTGGGAATGACAGTGAAATGACTAGCATTTTCACTCTTCAGCAAAGAAAGAATAAAAGAGGCAGTGATATTTCTTGAAGTCATGTCCTCTGATGTAAGAACTCAACTGTATCTAAAAATCACATAATTAGTAACTTGGACTATCCGGAATATGGGCAAGAATCAGAAAGTAATCAAAATGGAAGTTACATTAATAGTTGTAATAACACACAAAGACCCCTTGGTGTCATGTACTTGGTGTGTCATTATCATTTTGCAATTGACTTTAAATGGATTAATTTATGTGGCTGACAGATTTGAAGTAACCCTATGCCCTCACCTCCCATTATGTATAGTCTTGTATAACTCTTCCCCCTTAATTTTCAAAAATAAAATTAATATCTGTGACTTGCTTCTAAATGAATAAAATATGACAAAGGTGCTAGGATGTTATTCCTGAAGTTGTGTTATGTCAAACTCCATCTTCTAGAGGACTTATTTGAGAGTCTTACTCTCCTTGCTGGTTTTGAAAACATAAGTCATTGAGAGTACTATAGACACAGGAAATTCTGCTGACAACCTATACGCTCAGAAGGAAAGCTTCCCAAATGAACCACCAATGATAATCCAGTCCCAGCTGGCATTTTGCAGACTTGAGAGTCCAGCTAAGCCTGATTCGTGACCTACAAAAATGGTCAGATAATAAGTGCATGTTGTTTTAGCCTTAAACTGTGTGGTAGCTTGTTCTGTAGCATGGAAATACAATCAGTTTCTTAAACTGTGAAAGAGAGATAATGCCACTAGAATCAGGTATTGACAGCAACGAGAGAGATAACTAGTAAGTAAGGAGACAGATATGTAATAAGAACAAAAGATACAAGCTCAAAAACAGACAAAGCTGTTTTCACACAGAGCTGTGTAAACAGATTCACATTGACTAGTAGCTTGCGGAGCAGTGTAATTTCTGAAAGCGTAATTAAACAATAAATGGTGTTCATTATTATGACATGCAGTGGCTGTGTCATGGAAGGTTCATTATGTGTAGGAAGGCAGAGACCTATGTAATACAATTATGAAAACATTTTCATATCATCCATTGATTGGATATATTTGACCATGGATCTTGGAATTGAGAATTTGATATTTATCCTAGGATTAATTCAGAGATTAAAAAAAATAACTAAGTACTTATGGTCAAAGATTTACTGATGCCTTTCTTACAATGTGATATGTTAGAATGTTTATAGAACCTGAAGCAAGACCTTTATGTTATAAATACTTGAGCAGAAAATTCAACTATCACTTCCATGCCACTTTGAAAAACAAGCAAACAAAAATACCTACTCTCCCTTTCAGATAGTTTTTTTTTCAATAAATAATTGATCACAGCCTCTTTAGCAGGGATGCTAGTTAGTATTCCTATGACTTTCCATGGAAAAGTCTCTAATTTTAGTCTGTTCTTGGCTACTGTGCCAGTGTCCTTCACATTCTTTCTCAAGCGTAGGCCCAGACAACAGTTAAGTATTGGCTGACATTGCCACACTGTTCCAGGTAGAATTTAAAATGTCCAGTGAAATTGACATCTTCAGAGTCTTTCTATTGGACATCGCTTGTATTTTCTTATTGTCACATGAAAACATAAACTATGGACATGACCTCTGATGAGAAGACATCTGGGCACTTGATGTCTTTCAGATAACTGCACCATAGAAGAATTTGACTTTCACTACATGAGAAAGGGGACAAATCAATGAAAAACAACTTTGCAGAATTTTAAGACTTATTTTTAAGGGAAAATTATGCAGAGCTACCCAGCAGGTAGTGAGTTCTTTAATGTCAAAGCTATTCTCATGGATTCTGGCAATAAACTGTAAGGATATTGTAGGGAAGATTCAGGGTTAACCTTTGGTACTTTCTACCTTGTACATACCTTTTATGGCTTATCTATTTCATTGTTTTGAAATTGTTATTAGCTCTCTTTTTATCTATTACATGATGATGAATAATTTGTTAAAATCTGTGATGATCCAGGCAACCTTAAGTGCTGTTGGCATATTTTTTTCACAGTAAGAATCTGAAAGAGAAATGATTCCCTTTGACAAATGAGGAAACCGAGGCGCAGGAAGGTTTAAGTAACTTAAGTCACTGTTAGCAACTATGTGCTATTTACCACTATACCGTACAGCTTCCCAAGACAATTAGTGGCTGAGTGATGCTTGGATGAGAATGGTAATTGGCTCGAATGAGTGGGAAAAGCTGTCTCTTCAGTAAATCATTTCTATTTCCCACAGCTAATTAGAGACAGGCGTTAAGAGGAAGAAATTAGTTCCACTGCATAGTTGCCAGGCTGAGCCATGTATTGCCTCCAATGGAGGTAGGGGGTGGAGGTCACAAGAACATTTTTCTAATTGAGATCATAGAGGAAATTGCTCTTGAAATGGCTGTGAATAGCCATATTGAAAATTTACTTGATGTAATTTTGTTAAATGACAAAGCATAACGATTGGGTAAATTTTGTCATTATATTTCACAAAGCTGCAGACTTCCCAAATGATCGGCCTTGTTCTGTGGTAGGCTATGTGATATCTATATAAAGTTTTTCTCAAGATAACCTCCAACCAAATACAAGTTTTTGTATCAAGCCAGGTCCTGCAAACGTAAGAAATCTTTTTATACTCCAGAGGACAAGATTGAATCCTTTTTTACCCAATTTTTTAAAAAATAACACTTTAAAAAGTTATGAGTATGACATAGTTTGAAGTATGTATGTCTTTCTTATCCCTTGCACACAGCTCTCCGCAATGATAGAGAGTGAGAACCTGATATAAACCAATTTCTGTTAGGAATTAACTCTTTCCAGCTTTCAGAATTATATGTGGCTTCTACTCTATTAAAATGCTGCTGGACAAAATATAATTTTAAAAAATCTGCTCAAGTTTCTTTTTTTAAATGCAGACCAGTTCTGTGGACTTTTAAACTCTGAGAGCTGCCCTTGGAAAGGTTTTATACTCTCCCTCTCTACCAAGTATTATTCAATAAATCATTCTCAGCAAGGAAGTCAAATAAGCAATATTGGTCTATGTGTTGCGTTTAAACGAACCGTTTAAACTAGCTGCATTTTGGCAGTTTGCCCAATTAAAGGTTGTCATAATGAATCTATCTGGAACAGGAAGGAACCCAGTCAGGTTTCAAATGAAATGTATGTTTTTGTATAAATAACCTCAGAGGGGATCTAGCACTGCAAACTGCTAAATGTGATATAATCGTCACAGAAGCTCAGAAATTCAAGGCAATGAAGTGCAGCATAGTCTTCCAGCTATGTCATCTATTAATCAAAATGGTTTAATGTCAGCTTTTGCTTTCAAAATCCAGTGAACAAGAACGCAGCTTATTTTCATAAGGATATCATGATGTGTATGTGTATTTTAAGTGGAATGTTACATGAATGAATTATGCTTGTCCAACCAACTCTTTTAATCCTTGACCATTTAAATGGAAAATCCATTTAAGCTGACTTTATTCCATGGAAGTCACTTTTCAGTGGGGGAGAGATTAGGACCTGTCATTATGACCAGCATACACTTACACTTTAAACAGAGGGCTGTTATTATGCTTGTCTGAATTTTATCCTTTATTTTGTTAATTAGAACGGCTGTTTCAACCAGATTTCAAGTCAAAATTTTACTGATTGTTCTGAAACAGAGAGAGAATTCAGTTATTTACACAATAAGAATTAATTTTTGGCCCTGAGTCTAGCGATGGCTTTCTCTAAATTTGAACCCACTAAATAAATTATGGGGATCCTGCTGAAGAGCTACAATTGTTATTTGAAATTTGACCAAAAGAATTTTTATTGCATCTTAATATTTTAAACATTTACTTTATTCAGTTTTCCCCAACCCATCTTTGTTTTAACAAAACTCTCCTTATCAGTTCGTAAATTCTGTGGCCAAACCAGAAAGAACAGTTCTGACCAACTACCACCAGATGGAGCTCTGTCGTTGCCATTCCAAATTAGTGGACGGGCGTAGTCTAAAGCATCCATAGGTCAAATGAGCCTACCTCTTGTCTTATTAACCTGCCTACAGGTGTCAAAATAATCCAGATTTCTCTGTGAAATCTGGGATGATGTTACCAATAAGCAGATGAAAATTATTCTCCTATGATTATTTTTACAGTGATAAAGGGAACAGAAGATGACTCCAAAAGAAATATTTAGGTCATGTATTTCTGCTAGAACGTGCCAGTTCAAGACTGGATTCCATGAAGAATGCTCATGACCAAACCACCTTGATATTTTCCCTGGGTGGCTGCCATCCAAGCATTCATCTGACCTGACAGATGTGGGGGAGGGGAGGGGAGGTGTTAAAGGAAAATGTAATGAACCTGGGTTCCTGACCCTCCCTCTCACATGCCGTCAGAAAATTGCTAGTAGAACTTTTGTTGATAGGTCTCATGATTCCAGAGTTCCAGCTCTCACAGGTCCTTCTCTGGACCTCTAGATTGAGGAAGTCAGCCACTACTTTGACTAGGCAACATGGCAGTCAAAGTTATCGTTGGCGGTAGAGAGAAACTGTGTGAGACAGTTTTCCTCAGTCTCCTCAGCAAGGGAGGCTGGCAGGTTCAGTCCACAAACGAAAGGAAATGACCTGGGCAAGATGGAGGCTCTTAACTGAGCATCAGAACCCTAAACTCAATAAAGTTCCTTAAAGTCTGCAGCCTTGGTAGAAAGGCATCTTCATCAAATCTCATAACTGTCTTATAATGTAGTTGTCAGCATGAAGACCCAGCTTCCCTGAATTTCCAGGCCTGCTTATTAAGATGTCACTTAAGACTGCAAATAATTGTGGTAACTGGCATCCTTTCTTAGAGGGCTGTGTGAAGCTTATTATTCCAGAGACTTGTCTTACTTTATTTCTTGATATATTTTACTATGCCCTTATTCTCTCTCCATTTCTTGAAGTTATAATATGACATTTGAAGGGAGGCTTTGAAAGAAGAGAGCAGTATAAGGGATTCTTAGGCTCTTGCCATGGAAACTTTATTATTTTAGTCATAATTGCATAATTGGCCTGGTGATAAGTATAATTAAGTCCTACTTGTAATCTTACTGGGTATTAGAGTCATGATGCTTGATGCTGTGATTTAGTCCTTCTTTGAAAGGGTATATTCTTAATGTTCATTTAATTTTCTCATCGTGATGTCTTTGTACTTAAAATTCATTGTCTCTTTAACATTTTTTAAGGGAATACTAGGATTCTTTCTTTTTGCCTTTCTACTTTTACCATTTCATCCTACTTTTTTTAATCCCTCTGTGTTTTAATAAATCTATAATGGTGTTGCTATCAGACCTGTTTCCTCAGACTTGACTTGTTATTGAAAATGCCACCACTTGGAACAAGTCAAGAAGGCAACATTCTAAATTGAGCTGCCCTCTGACCTGAGCAAGAATTGTTTATATTGAAGTTTCTTCAAATGTACTAAAGAAATAACATCAAGTTGAGTGTCTGAATTATGGTTATTAACAGATCAAAAATAATACATATGGGGGGGTGCTTGGAAATTCTTTCCTCTGTGTATGTCTGATACTGAGTAGCCTATTAAGTTTGCTGAAAATTTGTTCATGATTTAATTTTCAAAATGATTTTTTTTTTTTAGAGAAAAGAAATAAAATTTTGGAAGCTACCATATTTCTCAGCACTCTTCCATGGTGAATGATGGTGATCTCTAGTTCTTGGAGAAGACATTTCTAAATTCCTTTCACTGTATAATTTGTAGATAACTTCACAAATGCTCAGTGTTATATTTTTAGTAGACTAAGGAAACATTTATAGTACTGATTTGAAGAAATGATTTAGAAGGAAATACAAAAGCAAATAATAGTATTCAATGCAGAATTTTAAAGAAAGGAAGAAAGTCTTGACCAACTTAGAACATCTAAGTGGTTTTATCTATTTACTATGCATTATTTGAGTGACTTACTTCAAGCACTATATGAAAAACAAATTTTATTGGTAGATTTCTGCCTTCTCTATTTATATTTTAATTTTATATGTAATATACAAGTAATTCTCTAGCCGCAGAAATGAAGGATTTAAAGAATATTTAGACAAAATGTGCAAATAAATGGACATAAAGTCAGGATTAACAGCCCCTGTGTTATTGTACCAGATCTGGGCCACCATTCCCAAAGGGTTTTATTGGGCAAAATAAATAAAGCTGCTATTGTTTAGGTTTCCTATGCCTTTGGGATCACATTCCCAGTATTACTATGGATAATAATGGTGACAGCAAAGATCATTATAACAGAAGAGGTATTAGATTTGGCAAGGAAAAATGGGATAGATAAACTAGTGAAAATCATAGTTGGAGTGGTAGTGAAACTGTTAATTGGGGAAAAAATATGTTGTTAAGAAGTGAAGTATGTGGGAAGAAAAAGGCTTTCTCTTCATTCATTTGAACTTAGGTCTGAAGTGATGACCTTAGATTCCAACTCAGGCTGAGGAATAAAGCAAAATAAACACTGAGGGAAAGGAGTGACTGAGTTTGAATTTTTTTAAACAAAAAGAGATTTGAACAATATTTAAAGGCAAAAGGGAAAACACACTAGAGGGGAGATTTAAAATATTACCAGAGGAGCAAGTAGCAGAAGATCAACAGAATAGAAATTTAACAAAAACAGCAAGTGTGCCCTCTAAAGCACTGTTCATTCCCCCTGACCCTACACACTTTACCCTACTTGGACCAGTATAATATTGACATGTCTTTTTTTTCCACTTCACCTATCTTCTCCCCCAAACCCAAGTGGAAGGGCCTGGCGAAGGAAAATACAGAGCATCTGAGAGCAGTGATCCTTTTTTCCATGCTGCAGAGGTTACCCTCCCCCATCTTCTTTCTTCATGATTTTTCATCAGTCCTGGCTGTCCACTTTCTTCTTCTCACCAAGGGTGAAGGACTGTGCAAAAGGATGTTGGTGGAACCCCTGTACCTGGGTCAAAAGGGGTAAGGAAAAGCAGTGATCCCCTGTCCCGCTTCTTCCTTCATCCCTTCACCCCATATTCCAGGCTCCCCAATATACCTAAGTTGTAGCCTGCTTGTTCTCTGCCAAGCCCACATTTCCTATAATTATGTTACAAGGGGAATCATTTGATTAGAATAACTTATACCGAGGAATGTGTGACACTTAAGCTTAATTTTTTCAGAAGTACTTAGTTTCACCAAATGGCATTTCTACATCTTCCATAAAGTCCAAGTTAAAAATGGAAGACTAGTAACAAGTTAATCCTTGTTTAGTAACAGTTCCTATGAGAGCAGAGCATTACATTAAATAATATAAACAATAAGATGTTTGGCATTATAATAAGTACTCAATAAAAGTTAGTTGCTATTATTTATATTATTTTAGTTTTTGAAGGAAGGGATTATGGCTACCAGTGTTCATCAAGGAGTAAAAGATGTAGTCAGCACCATTAGCATCTTCAATTCTTCACCATTAAAGTGGTTCTTCTAGCCTGTGTCTCGTCTTTTCTGCAGTTGAAACAGCATTGTGGTGTCCTATGGTGAAGCCTCCATTACTATTCTTCTGTGTAACCTTGCCTTTGGTGGTGAGAATCAAGATTGCTCTGGAAAGGCTTTCCATTCACCAAGGAGTGTACTGGGCACCCTAACTTTCACGATTTCACTTCATGTCAACAACCTAAAAAAAAAGCCATAGCCCCATTTTAGGGATGAGGATGTAGGGTCAAAGGGATAAGTAACTTGCTGAAAAGTGGCAGAACTGAGAACAAATGCAAGTTGTCTGACTCCAACTCTCCTGCTATTCCTAATGACATGGTTGTAAGTTTTTTAAAAATGGTCCTGAATAAAGAATGCATTTTCACTGAGACATTTCACTTAGTGATATTTTCTTTGGCCTTGTAATCTCAAAAGAGCTGATACTTGTTGATCTTTTCTGGATAGTTAAATCCATCATAAATAGTCCTGTAAATCAATTTGTGTACAAGTAAATGCCATAAACCTTATTTGTAATGAACATAAGGCATTAGTTTCACACTTAAAAACTTGTTTATTTCAATGCTCTTTAATATATCTCTATTTTCTTTGCTAGAATGGAAGTCATATGCCCAAGTGGTGTGATGTTTTACAGATTGTTAATTAGATGTTCATGCAGAGCATTTTCTCCATACACTTCTTTATTCTTGGAAATTATTTGGGGTGATCCACATTGTGCCAGAAAAATTTTAAACCACATTTTTGAACCTTAGGGGAACAGAAACCATTTATATACCACTTTCCACTCTATTTAGAACCCATCAAATAAATTTGTGTATTTTAGAACATTGAACATAACATTCCCTGGTGGAAATTTTGTAGCACACTCAAATCCCAGGGAACTTGCATTCACCTTCAGCATGGGACTTTAGCTCAGTTACATCTTGTATTAAGTTAGACCATTCTACAGATTTTCATTCCTCTTTCAAACCCCACCCCTTCCAAGCCAACTGTTCTAAGCTAAATCCAAGTGTCTGGGAATTAGAGGAGCTATCATTGTGAACAACGTAAAAATAACATGAGTTTATTTGCATTTTAAGATGTGTCTGTGCTTGTGTGTTGTTCTATTTGTTTCAGCTCTAAAAGAAGAACTCTAGAAGTTGGAATTCTGGGAAATTTATTTCATAGTTATTAATGAAATAGAAATATTCAAGCACAGTTGTAGAAATCTAGTCATTGATGTCAATCAGTCTGATGAATGTTCCTGGAGACTCCTTGGTAAATTTTTAGAAAAAACAACCAGATAGGGCAGGAATACAGAAAATCTGAGATCATTGAAAATATTTGGATGAATGATTCAGAGATAGTTTTGCTAAAACTTTCTATTTCAGGAGGTATGATTATCTTTTTCTCACAATTACTATTCCTTATACCCCTTTTGGCTCTTTCTCCCACTTCTTCCCTCTTAACCTCAGAAACCTCACTTCATTTATTAATTGGCCATTAGTTTTTGTGTGTATTTTACTTTGTTGAATTACCTTCTATGTAAATGTTCAATATTTGTCTTTATTATTGTGACTTGTTTTACCACACTTAATTCTCTCAGACTTCTTCCATTTTACTGTAAATGTCTGCATTCCATCTTCCCTTTCAGCCGAATAGTATTCTGTAGTGCAGGTATACCATAACTTTTTGATCCTATCTTATATCAAAGGGCATTTGGGTTGCTTCAATGTCCTAGTTACTACAAGTAGTTCTACAAAACATTGTGGAGTATATAGTTTTCTGAGTTGATGGTTTCATGTTCTGTGGATAGATGCCCAGGAGTGGAATTTCTGGGTCATCAGCTGGCTCCATTTTTAGTTTAGTTTTTTTTTTAAAGATTTATTTATTTATGCATACAAGAGCTGGGGTGCAGGCCAGAAGTGTGCAGGAGGGTGAGAGCATTCACCAGAGACAGAGCTGGGAGCATAACAGGCAGATTGACTAAATTACACTGCTGAGGGGAGCAGCAGGCGAGGTAGTAGAGGTCTGCTGTGCCATGAGGGAAGCTCCCTGACCGGGGATCAAACTCGTGCTGCAATGGCTGCCAACAACCCCACAGGCTGCTACTCAACCCATTGTGCCACCAGGGAGGCCCCATTTTTACTTTATTAAGGTAAATCCAGATTACTTTCCAATTTCCACCAATAGTTGTAACAGGGTTCCTCTTTCCCTGCATTCCTCCAGCACTTGTTTTGTGTTTATTTATTTATTTTTTAATATGTGCCATTCTCACAGATATAAGATGGCATTTCTTTGTGGTTTTAACCTGCCTCTCTCCTATAAAAAGTAATGACCATTTTATACAACTTACTGACCCTCTGAATATCCTCTTTGGTAAATTGTTCATATATTAATTGAGGGTTTTTTGTTGTTGTTGTTGTTGAATTGTTTAAGTTTTTTGTATGTTTAACCCATTGCCAATTCTGTAGTGTATAAATGATTTCTCCCATTCAGTAGGATGTCTTTTTAATTTACCTGTATTTTCTTCAGCTTTGTAAAAGCTTTTAAATTTGAGGTAATCCCAGCTGCTGCTTTTTGTTTTTATTTCTAGGCCATGGGGATTGAATTTCCAAAAACATTTTTGTTATTCATGTCAGGTAGCATATGGCTAATGTTTTCTTTTATATGTCTTATTGTTGCAGGTTTTTAATATAAACCTTTCTTTCCATTTGGACTTTATTTTTGGGCATAGTGTTAGAGTGATCCAGCTTCTTTCTTTTACATGTAACCTTTCAGTTTTCCCAGCATCATTTGTTAAAGAGACTCTCTTTTCCCCATTGCATGGTTGTGACTGCTTTATCATAAATTAAATATTGATGTGAATATGGATTTATTTCTGGGCTTTTAATTCTTTTCCATTGCTTCATATGTATCTATTTTGTATGATAATGTCATATTTTAATTACTGTTTTATCACTTAAGGTCAGATAACATAATGCCTCCATTTCTTCCCCTTTTTCTCAGGATTGATTTATCTATTGTAGGCCTTTTATCATTCTATATGAATTTCAATATTTTTTACTCAATTTCTTTCAATAATGTTATTGGTATATTGATGGGGATTATGATAAATTATATATTTCTTTAGGTAAAAGAGTCATTTTGATTCTATTGTCTCTCCCTGTTTTCCTTCTTGATTTGACTATAATTTAATATAGTAAAAGTAAACAGGTTACTAACATCACTTGACTTCCATATAGTATGCTACAGCTATTATTCAGTCAGGCAACAGACTTTGCCTCTCAAGGTTTTACTTTTCAGAGAAACATTGCAACATATTAATAAATATTAGTTAATAAAGTACTACGTCAAGGCACATTTCTAAATAAGTTTCTTAAAATTGAAAATTAATAGCTTTGGTGTCTTATAAATATAGCCATATTTTTCATGTTCATCTTCTTCATGTGATCCTAGAAGGTAATGTAATAGAAGAAGGCAAATAAAATACAAGAGCCAATTAAGAAGGAACTTTCTTCTTTCAATACACTTTTCTTATTTTCTAGAAATAAACATGCTGACCCTCAAAACCACATAATTTGCATGAATAGAAACAAAATTCTGCTATCTCAGATGCTGGCGTTCTAATCTTCACCTCCGATTATCTTTTTCAACACTAAGAAATTTTATCAAGCTATGAATATTCAATCTGGAAATAGTCCTGATCGTGTCCCTCTGAAAATTCATGTGTGCTGCTTGGTGTACTATAACTTAAGATGTCAGGCTTCTTTTTTTACACTAAAAGCATAGACAGTTTATCAAACAGTGTTTTGGAGTTTGAGAAAGGAAATTGATTTCCCACAGAGAGTGGGAATTTGGTCCAGCAATGAATTCAGCAAATTGGCTTTGTCAAGGGCATGCTTGGCTGTATCCATTTGGGAATCTCCTTGAGCAATAAATTTGATGATTTAGCCATGTACCTTCCAGGATGTCTACTGTGTTGGATGTTGTTGAGTTATCCCTGATTAAGGGGAGCATGCTTTGTTATGCTAAGTTACTTTCATCATCATTTTTTTTTTTTAGCCACTTTCATGTATTCTCCTCATAGTCTCTCATTAATAGTGAGTCAACTTGGATTTTGCCAAATATTTTTTGGAAGGTTCCTGAGTACATTCTTCTTTTACTTTTTCTCTGCCCCACCTTCCCTACTATAGTCTCTATAAAATCATGTCCTTAGAAGGACTCAAATATTTCCTCTTGTTTTATTGAGATAAGAATGGGAATTTAGGGGAATAAGGTAGGGATTACAAGTATATGTAAAACTAATAAAATAATAGGATTATCATTTTACTCTGCTCTAGTCTGTTCTTATAATGTGACTTATACGAACATGAAGTTGGGATCTTGAAGACATCAATTTGAACCCTGATTTTCCAAACTTACACTTTTGTGTATATTTTAAAACATAAAAACTCTTAGTTTCTTTATTTGCAAAACAACAATGATAATATCCATATCATTGCTTTATTTTGGTAATTCATCATGGAAAATATAGACAAAACACTCAACAATACCTGACAAGTATTAATTTAGCAAAAGTCAGTTTTGCCTTCTTTTTAAATCTCATAAATTAAATTAACAAGCTGCCTAAACACACATTTATAAATAGTCATTTACTATGATTTGCTGTTACCACATTACTCAGGACTGTGATTACAATTGCTGAATAATTTTTAGTGTTTGTTATGATAGCTAAAAAACAAAAAACAAAGTGGATTACCAATAAATAGATAAAATACATGTACTTCCCAGGCAAACATGAAGTTGCAAAGAAAAATAAACCCAAATGTAGATTAAAATAAAACCCATCTAAGATTCTGCTTCTAGCATATTAAAGCTATGTGACCAAGAACAATTGATTTAACAGATGTTTTGTTTTCAGTTTGAAAGAACAAAAAAGTGTGTGTGTGTGTGTGTGTGTATGTGTGTGTGTGTGTAAACTTAAAGAATTGTTTTGAAGGTAAAAATATTATATAACCACACTAGTGTTTAGAATGTCATAGAGAAAGTTAATGTTAATGCCTTTTTAATATCACACTGTCTTCAGTGAGTATAAAATAAGTCCTATAAATGATGTCCCTGAAATATTTTACTTATCTTCCAGGTTGTTCCCCTTGTACTTTATCTGTTTCTGTAAGTCTTTAGTTCCACTGGAATGATTCTGCCTCTCATGCCTAGCCTGCAAATACCCCCTTATCTGTTAAGAGCCAGACAGAGGCTCTCTTGGCTTGTAGTAGAATGGATGACTCTTCCTCTCCACCTGCAATGCATTCAGAGTACACCGCTATCCTAGTACTTATAACACTGTTGTCCTCTTTTTTGTTTGCATGTATGCTTCCCTCTTCAGGGCTAAGTTTACTCCTTAGCAGTTAAGATCATGTCTTGCTATTTCTTTTCTCTCCAGGACTTGGCACAGAGTAGACCCTACATCTTTCATTGAGAAAGTTCAGTGGGTAGATGAATGAATGAATGGATGAATGGATGGATAGATGGCTAAAAGAAATATGTAAATTGACAGATAAATGACCTCTAGTGCTTTTCTATTATCCTTAGAAATTAACTATGTGAAACAAAGGAAACTGCCTTCTGACAGGAGTGGTTATATGCAAACTCAATTCATGAGACAGAAGGTTCTGGGGCTGCTACAATCTCCAGTTATGAGATAGTTGCCTTTCTGAACTCTCCACTGAACAGGTTATATCCAAGCTCAGCCTTTGCTTCCAAATAGTCCATGGATCCCATAAGGCCATACCTGTGCTGGAGATGCCCTTCTGAAACCTAGCTCTGTATTGCATCTAACTGTGCTCATTCCTCTGATGCCTCTAATGAAATACCAAGTATTCTTCCCAGGCATCAATTCCACACTGCACCAATTCCACACTGCATCTTCAAAGATAGACAAGTGATTTAACAAAATTCTACATTAGATATCTATTAAATGATAATTAAAGAATACAGGAGGAGTTTGGATGATATAGAAAGGTTAGACAGATAACTATACCAAGGAGACTAGGCTCAAAATAGATATTGTATTGGAACAGGAAATTTGATTATTGAGAATCCTTGTAAGTCCCAGAACTGAGTACACAAGAGAAAAGTACATATTTAATTGAATATGTATATACATGCATATATCAAAGGATTTGAGGTAGCTCACAAGCTCACATAATATAGAAAAATATGAACTAATATAAAGTCAAATATGGGGAAAATATAGGCTATACTGAAAGGTAAGTCTTGAAGAAATGACAGTGAAACAAATCAGAGGTGGTGATTACAAGTGTGGCCCAGATTTGGTCTAAGCTTTATAAAAAAACCATCAGTGGAATAATTTGATCAAAAAGGGGGCACTGCCCTACATTGTGTGTTAGAAACTGAACTGAGAAGGGAAGAAAACTTCTGAGTCCTCCATGGTTGCCACATAGCAAAGAAACACTTAGGACTGACTTGTGGGGAGAAAAGGGGAATGAGCTAGAGGTGACATAATTTACTGCACTATCCTATACATGTAAACAGGAGAATATGAGCTCTTTTATCTGGAATTAGACATTAATAATACCGCTGATCCTTTCAGTAAGAACATATAGCAATGGTAATACTTAGTGGCTACTGTGAAATTTGGAATTTTCTCAGGTTTTCTTAAGTAACCACGTGTGGCTAACATAATACACTTGAGAAAATTGAGAAGTCCAGTGACTTATGCTTAGCAAGAAGGTGTACACAGGTGTGTAAAACTGCTCAGCCTCCCTGCTCAGCATCATACCATGTTGTTTCCACAGAGATTCATTGGAACATCTAAAGATTGATTGCCAGGAGCCTTACATTGCTCAGTATTATATGTTGGGTTTAGTCAGAATTTCATAATGGAAGAGAAGCTATTGGCTCTGGTAAATCAAAGAGTGGACTGCCCTGGACATTAACTCTAACATGAGACTTGAGAGGTGCCATCTGTTCAGATTTGTTTGCATTGGAATAAACTTGTGAGACTATCTCTGTTCATCATGTCTTGAGGCACTTGTGAAGAGTAAAGAGCGTGATTGGGTTGGTGTTAGAATTGGGTAGTAGAGTAGACAAAATGCTACAAGGACAGTCATACCCAAGTCATCTTCTGTAAGGTCCCCAGAGGCTGGGGGGATCCACCACAGTCATGAGGCCCCTACGTGAGGCGTGTGCACGCTTTGCGTGCCCCGGGGGGCTCTTTTCCAAGGACGGATCAAGCTCAGCTCCGTTTTGTTAATGGGACAGAATTACTACCTGGGGTGTCATATAAACACTAATTTTACTCTTTTAGAGCAATTAAAAAACCATCAAAAGACTTTAAGCATCAGTTATAATTATATACACTGTAACACTGCTAGAAACATGATTTACCAGTTTAATTATCTCAGAACTAAGAAAGGTGAAAATGAAAATACACAGTAATTTCTTAGGATTTGATCTGATAGTTCCCAGAATTTTTATTTCCAAAACAAACTTGTCTTTTGTTGTTATTATTTTCAAATAAATACAAAACTGGATTTACATCCTCCCTTTCTGTTTTGAATTAATCTCAAAAATGTTCTAGTGTCTCTTATATTTCATCTCTATTAGATGATTTACAGTTACTGAGCTTAATTCTGATGTGAACCTTGAGAAATCTGAGATACAGAGGGGTCAAGAAATATTGTCAAGGTCCCCCCAGAGGAAAATCAGACCCTGGTCTGTCTGATCCCAAAGCCTGTGTTCTCCCATCCTCCATGTTCTTCTCTCCCATGAATTCATTCACATTTTTTGGAGCAAGTAAATATGATCATTCTCTTCTGAAATTGTAGTCTCGTGAGGTTTGGGATCAAGAGGTTTCCTCATAAAAGCCAAGATCTCACATTTTACATGGAAACTTCCCAGAACTAGCTGTATGATACCTTATTGTTCTCTAAGGATCATCTTTTCACTGCAAAAGCCAAAAGTTGGAACCTCTGGCCAGGAAGGTGTCCATTAGAAGCTGATATATTTTTGTCCTTGAACCCCTGACATCTTTGATTTGATGCATTTGCCAGGTATGCTTTTCAGGTGCTTTCTCAGAGCTGTGCAGGCGACAGACACAGAACTGAGGAAGATGGTTCTTGGAGCACGTTTGCTCGCCAAGGGGCCTGTAGAGCGTGCTGTCCTCCACTTTCTCAGTTTCCTTATAGCTGCTTCTCCTTAGCAAAGCTTTCACTGAAAGCTTCTTTTTTGTTCTCTTTTGAATTCATCAAGTTCAAGTTGCATATTTTCTGATTTTTGTGTGTTGTTGCTCTTATCTCAATGCTCCTGAAAGAGTGGAATTACAGTCCTGTGCTCACCAGTTTGTTCAAAATGATGTTTCAGTGTCTGTCTGTAAGCTTCTCTATACTTTCTCATATTTTTTAGCTTGTAGACTTTAAAAATAGACTTATCTACTCTTTAAGAAGAATATAAATAAATTAAAAACAGAACCCATATTTACTTATTTTTCATCCCAGCTTTTCCTTAAATGATACTTGATTATTTTAGAATCAATGCCTATAGTAGCTAGAAATATCTCTTTTGGCTGAATTTTAATTAATCCTATAAGTTATCACTTGGGAAGGGAAAGAAAGGAAGGAGAAGGCAGAGGGTGGGAGGAAGAGAGAGAAAACGGAATAGAGGAGAGAAAAGGAATAAGAAACTAATATACTGTATTAGTATAGTAATAGTAATTATCAATAATTGAGTTCTCATGTTATCCATCAGAGAGTGCACTTTACAAAATTATATCTCATTCTATGCTCTCAGTCACCCTGCGAGAAAGTACTATTTTACAAGTCAAAAAAATCTAATTCTTTTTTTTTTAAAGATTTATTTATTTATACATACAAGCTGAGGTATAGAACAGAGGCATGGGGCAGCGAGAGGGTTCACCAGAGACAGAGTGGAGAGCAGAACAGGCAGATCAGAAATACACTGCTGAGGGGAGCAGCGGGCGAGGCAGGAGAGGTCTGCCGCACCATGTGGGATTCTCCCGGGCTGGGCATCGAACTCACATCGCTGCTGCCGACAGCTCCACAGCGCAGCGCTTAACCGCTGCACCACCAGGGAGCCCCCCCAAAAAAATCTAATTCTTAAATTTAGCAACTTGCCTAAAATCATCCAGCTAGTTAGCAACCAAACTGGGATTAGTACTTGGAGGTCTGTTTGGTTTATTAATGGTGAGTTTTGAATAATTCAATACCACCCAAGTCAACAGGGACTACATCAACAATATGCAGGGGCCCTGTGTAATCTTAATATTGGATGGCCCTCCCACCACACAGGACCCAAAGTTAACTCCTCAGTGCTGATGACAAGCTGAAGAAATAGTTGATGCCAGTCACTTTACGTCTGTTATAGCATGTGTTTCATAGATTAACTTTTTATCAGGCCTCAGCTCTCATTTCTCTTTTCTGTTTTCCATCCCCTTAAAAATATGTATTTAGTTTTTTTTATCTGTATATAGAATCTCAGGTCCTATAGAAATAATATGAAGGATAAAACTAGCATAAATCCAGTTTTGTTTTAGCATGAAACAAAATAGAATAAATATTGCATGCCTTGGGCCTAGGACCAAGCACTGTTTTATATCACAAGCATTGGTTTTGGAATCAGACAGCTCATGTGTACCAGTTGAATGCTGGATTTAAAACTTGCTGTGTGTGTTGAGTAAACTAACTCCTCAGGATCTCAGCTATGAAATGGGGTTATTGATGTGTACTTTTGAAAGGAGTATCAAAAAAAAAAATTAGCACAATGATGTACACCTAGTATGTACTCAGTAAAAGCAGCTGACCCAGGCAATCTACTAGCCCCTCAACATACAAGTTCCCCTGCTGTCCAGAAGCAGAACCTTGCTATTTGATATGATTCTTCAGATCATTTTATCTTGGTGCTCTTGCTCTCTTTTAAAATGGTGTGTAGTTAGTTTACAATACTACGTAAGTTTCAGGAATACACCTTCACACCTTGATAAATGCATATACCATTTACCATTATACAGTTGATTCCCTATACCCCTAACTTTTCCCCTCTTTGTTGTCAGTCTAAGAGTTTTTGTTTTCTTTTATTTGTGCATTTGCTTTCCTACTTTATATTCCACATGAGTGAAATCATCCAGGATTTCTCTTTCTCTTTCTGACTTATTTCGCTTAGCATAATCACCTTAAGTTTCATTCATGTTGTTGCAAATGGCAAAATGTCACCATTTTTAATAGCTGAGCAGTGTTCCATTATGTACATGTGCCACATGTTCTTTATCCACTCATCTCTTAGTGGACACTTATTGTTTCCATGCCGTGAGTATTGTGAATGATGCTGCAGTGAACATAGGGCTGCATATGTACTTTTGGATTAGTGTTTTAGTATTCTTTAGGTGATAGATACCTTGAAGGGGAATTGCTGGGTCATATGGTAGTTCAGTTTGTAATTTTTGGAGCAACCTCTATACTGTTTTCCACTGAGGCTCTACAAATTGTCATTCCTACCATGTGTGGAGGGTTATTTTCCTCTACATGCTCACCAATACTTGCTGTTTCTTGTCTTTTTGAGATAAGCCATACTCACAGGTGTGATATCTGATGTGGCTCAGATTTGTATTTCCCTAATAATTAGTGATGAGAATTTTTTCCTGTGCCCAGTGACCATCTGTATTTATTCTTTGGAGATGTCTGTTCAGACCATCTGCCTATTTTTGGATTTGGGTTGTTTCGTTTGTTGTTGAGTTTTAAGGATTATTGTTATATTATGGATACTAATCCTTAGTTGGAGGTGTGGATTGCAGTTGTTCTTCCCATTCAGTGGGTTGAAACTTTATTTTTTTGTGTTTTTTTTTTTCACTGTGCTTGTTTATTTCAATTTTCATTTAACTTTTTGTTCGAGTTGAACAACCAAAGACATCTTAAAGGGTGATGTCACGAGTATATTGCCTATGCTTTTTTTCTGAATACTTTATAGTATATTTTATATATATTCATTCATTTGATCTATTTTGAATCATTTTTGTTTATGCAAACCACTGGTAGTGATCCATTTTCCCATGTGACTATCCAGTTTTCCCAATACTGTTTGTTGCAGGGACTTCCTTGACACGTCATATGCTATTGGCATCTTTGTTCCAAATTAACTGCCTACATATATGCATGTTTACTTCTGGGCTTTTAGTTCTATTCCATTGATCTGTATGTCTGTTTTAATTCAATAGGTAGGTTATTTTGGGGGGTCTGGGAATGTTCAAAAATTCTTCCATGTAAGTTAATGGGAATAGTGTTCCATTTAGTTACTTTTAGTAGCTGGCAGATGAAATTGGAAACAGAAGACCTTGGTTGATCATTTCTTTGCTTCTATTCATTTCTGTAGCCACAAACCAAACTTCTGAACTCCAGCTCTTCATCTACAAGATAACACATGACCTTACTGGGTTGTTAGGGCGATGCTGTACTTGAAGATGTTTTGTGAATTATGACATGCAATGTAAAGGAAAGAATTACTTACTGCTTATAATTTTGGTTTGTATTTTGCCAAGATGTATGTGTGTCTGTATGTGTTGCAAATTCAAATCTGCATTGTAGAAACTTTTAGGAACTTTGTAAAGTTCCTTTTGCTTGCCTTTTTGAAATGTTTGTTATGTGTGCTTGCAGCTGAAAAAAAAAAAAACCTTTGAGATAAAAATGCACATAAAATTCCTGCCAGACAGACTTGATTGTGATGACTGACAGAAACCACTTGGGTTTATTATTATGCATTATATCATCATTAGAATGTTCGCTATTGTTCTGCTGAATATTGGCGCATTTATGCATTGAGTGTTACTGCTGGAATGTGTAGTATAATGCCTTTTTGTTACAGAATCAGTACTTGTTAGTCAGAGTTATGTGAATACTCATTTGAGACCTATTATAAATATTTAGTCCATGGAACCAAAATCAAACTCTACTCAAACTTTGTGTCCAGATTTAGTAAATGAAACTTAATTTTATACAGCTATAGCAATGTTCTGATTAACTTAGTTCTTGAATCTAAATTACTTGAATTTTAATTATCTAAGCCATTCTAGTAGGGAATTGGTCTTTGAGAAATACAAGGGTTAGTTTTGCTGATTTTTCTTATTGAAAGATTACCTTAATCATTTAAACACACTTTTAGTTGCTCTTTGCTGAATAAAAACTAACTTTTTTTCAGTTGCTTTCCTTTTTGTTGAATTCGAGTGACCCATTATAATGGACAATTAATTAATTTTGTTAGCTGGTGATTTTGATGGGAACTACAAAGGCCATATGCCTGCTGACATGTAAGCAGTTTGAATATATCTCTCCTCTCAATCACTCTCCACGTGTCAGGTTCTAGGCTGTGGACCCTCAAAGTGGAAGTGCCTTGCTGCACAGAATACATGGAGGAAACATGTGCGGATTCCCTGATGTTATCTTTTGTTTATGACTATGTTTAAAACAAAGTCTGTTTTGTAAAAGTGTTTTATGTGCTATCTCATATTAAGTTTATGCAGTGGGCCTGCTTTCTGATGCCATCTTTTTCTTCCTTCCCATCATCAGCAGCTTTCTCTTAACATAATCACAACCAGCTCTCACTAGTCTTCAAGAACAGTCACCACACTTTCAACTAGCTAATGCTCATTTCCTTTCTTTCTCTTTCTTTACTACTTATTTAAGTATAATTTTTGAAAGGTAAAATCATGACTGTCATGCAAAGTGAAATGAACATACTTTATATGATATTAATTAATGAGAAGTATCTGTAAAACATTTTTTAAAGACCTCAAAGAACATACACATTTCTGCAATCATTAATGCTGAGTGGAATTTGTTAATAGATTCAGAACTAGTTAACATCTTTTGAGTAATGACCAACCGTTTAATCCCCAAATCTGTTTGCATTTCTATGAATAACAACTGTTTGGATTATTTCGCTGTTCTACAACATACAAAGTTGAAAATAGAAAATCCACTGCTTAAATCAGCCAGAAGAGTGCAATAGACAGTAACCCCATTTTGTCCATATTGAAATCTTTCACAATTTCTCCAAAAATTCTGTTCCTTAAATGTGAATTGAGAACCTTGCCAGGCACTGTACTCCAATCAATATCAGAAGGAATACCTGCCACCACCATTTAAATTTTTTTAGAGACAAAGAGAGAAAGAAAACAAATAAATATATCATTATACTCTGTGTTAAGTCATATGAAGGAAAAGGGAAAAGCAGAAGTAGAGATTATATCAGATACGTAAAGGTCTAGAAGAGTGGCATTTAGGTGGTTCTTAGGCTGAGTTGTCCGTGCTGCTGGGGCAGAAACAAAGACATTCCAGCTTTAAAGACGAACAGGAGTTGAATCAATCCTTCACCCAGATCTAAACCCTGGGATATTATTTGATGGTCCCAAAGCTTTAAACCTTCAATTCATCTTCTATCTCCTTTTCTCCAAAGCAGTGCTATTTTCATGTCACCAGTTCCTCTTTATTCTTAAAATGTCTTCAACTTTTTAACTCTATAACTCTTTTTGTTAACATTTAGGTCAGCATTTTTTCAGAACTTTTGTAACCATGATCACCCAAAAGTAAATACTTTACTCTCCACCTCCAAGATATGCCATCTGAAATAAATATTTCACAAAATAACTCTCTCTTAGTACATGGGTATTCTCAGATTTTTTCCTATTCCATTTCTTCCAATTCTGTTTCATTCTCAAGAAGCCAGTTTTCAAGACACACTAAACTGATTTCATCAACCAAATGGGCAGTCATTTAAAATTTAACAACTTTACTAAAAGTTATTTTACCCTCAGTATCTTAAAAAAAAAACCTTCAATAGAAAATAACTTTAATACAATTAGTGTGCAATAAAGAGAAGGAAAGAATATAGTTAAAATAATTTCCCCATGAAACACCAAGTCACCCATCCCCTGTGGTAAGTGCCCAGCCAGACAAGGTTGGACCATAGCAGGGCCACTGAGGCCCAAAAACTTGCTACAAGTCTAAGCACCTTCTGGTGGGGACCCATACAAAAGGAGTGGAGGGGCCAGGCAAGTCTGGGAGGAAAAGAACAAAATCAAAATACAAGTCAAGATAAAGGCTGCCATAGTCAGCCTCCCCACGTACCCTCAGTATCTCTATCATAGAATTTCTTATTTTAGAACATCAAAGCAACAACTCCTCTAGGATCCTATTCTGAATTCTGTCCCCTGGTTTAGGGATTGCCTTGCTGACAGATGGTATCCCCACACTTAGTCAAATTGTCTGCACCTAAGTGAACATCTGATGTGTTTTTGCTGCAGAAATGAAGGTGTCTCCTTAAAATCCTTCTTCTTTTACTATAGAATAGAATTCTTCCATCCCTACTACAACTAATGCTAAAAATACCTTTTGTGGAATTTCTTATTTGTCTTACTTTTATAAACTTCAGACCTTACAAGTAGCGCCTGAAATGTTTCCTTGAAAATCAAAGACTGAAACTTGAAAATATTTTCCCAAAGCAACAATAGTGGAGATGGTTTTCACATTCCAGGGCCAACTCTCAAGAACCTCGTTGAACCATGAAACAGAGAACAAATTCAACTGCACCAAACTGTTTTTGTCACAGTGTTTCTGCTGAAAGTACATTTCGATTTTGAATTAGGATGTCAGGAATAAATGTCTGTTTTGAGGACAAAAACCAGAACTCCCCTAGAGTTGTATGAAAACCAGTTAAGAACGGAAACAAGGTCACTAAGAGCATATTCAGACCACAGGGGGATATTCTGGAAACAAATCTGAGCAAGGGATGTATGTTGACACCACATATTTGAGACTTGGGTCTTTTTCTGATCTTCTAGGCCCTGGAAACAAGGTACTGGGTCAAGGTATCCTCAAAGGGAGAAGAACTTACTCCTGGCCCCACTGCAAGAAGACAGTCTTGGATTGTCTGAATAAAAAAATGCAAAAAAACCTCTGTGGTAAAAGGAACATTGATGTATTTGAGGAAAGATAGAAAACTTACATCTGCCTAGCATTTTAGAGTTCACAAAACATTGCCTAGTATATTATCTTAGTTCATGTTTTTATAACTATGGGGTAAATATACTAGATATCATTTTCCCCAAATGCCAATGAGAAAATAGACTGAGACAGAGTCAATTGAAGCTAAAGTCTCAGAGTTGGTGAATGGCAGCTCAGAAATTGATTCCTGATCTGAGAATTCCACAACTAGACCTCTTTCTTCTGCACTAGCCTGTCTCTATATATTTCTGCTTCCCAGAGGTCTAAGCTACACATGAGGAAATTGAAAGTAAGGAAGACTTGGAGTCATATCAATATTGGAATGGTGAAGAGGTTGATGGAAAGTGTTCCAAGATCTCATCCCTTTTCTGTGAATATCCAGCCTGGATTTCTAAACTGAACATTCAGGTGCACGCAGAGTTCTGTACCTGAGAGAGAAAAAAATCTAACATTGATGCGGAAAAGACCCTCCATAAACTGCATACTGTGGGGTTCTTAGTTCTCAGATATGCCATATTTATTCAAATCCCTGTGAATTTACCCATGCCCTCCTTGTCCCTGGATCCTCTCTATTGTCATTTCATTGAATAAATACTCCATCCTTCATGTTCCAGCTCAGAGGACTCTCCCAGCAAGACTTAGAGCTCCCTCTTTGGTGCCCGTTTTCACTAAAATATGGCCTTCAGAGCTGCCTCAATCTTGTACCCAAAATGTCTGTGGGGAAGTTATGTCTCTGTTAATAATTCAGGATTCCTGAGATTAAGAATCAAATCTGTCCCTACAATGGGAACATGGAGAAGGTCCCTTTGGTCCAATTTGCACATGTTTAAAAGGCCTCAAATGATATCACCATCAACAGTGAGGATCTATAGACAGCCTCAAAGATACGCTAGGACAATGAAAGCCATTCTCTATAGAACTGTAGATATGTGTCCTTTCACTAGGTCATATGACCTATAGGATTCTATACATTAATTTTTAATATATGATAATTATCCTACAAATAGCCATATCATTTTTACAGTGAATCTTCAACTTATGAAATATGAACACTTAAAATGTACCACAATTCTTATTTCTTCATTTTTGAAAATAGATGTGGGAACTTAGAAAAATACAAATGACTGGCCACTGGCCTCTTTTGAGAAACTATGTTTTTTGTCTTAGTTTTTGTGTCTCTAACACCTAACAGCATAACTGGAGATACTGTTCAGTGAATGAATGAATAGTAGATAGATTACACCAGTATGATCTTAGACAGGAAGTATGATGTAGGGCAAGAATAAAGCAACATATTGTTGATAATAGTTAATTCCAAGTCTGCCCAAGATTTAAACTTTAAAAAGCTATAGTATAGGTCAATTTATCAAATGTATTTATGATTGACTTATGTTGACAAACCAACCAAAAAATAACTTCACAGATATAATATTTTACCTACTTTGTCAAACAGCAGGTTAATCCTGCTGGTATTAAAGAAGAATGGTTGGTCAGACTGAAGTATAATTTTATTTTATTTTATTTTTTGAAGATTCATTTATGCATACAAGCTGGGGTACAGGCCAGGGGCATGGGGCAGTGAGAGGGTTCACCAGAAACAGAGTGCAGAGCAGAACAGGCAGATCGAGGGAAATACACTGCTGAGGGATGCAGCAGGCGAGGCAGGAGAGGTCAGTCGCACTATGTGGGAATCTCCCCGGCCAGGCGTTGAACTCGCGACACCACTGCCGACAGCTCCACAGCGCTGTGCTTAACTGCTGCGCCACCAGAGAGACCCTGTAGTATAATTTTAAAAGTTTGTATTATAATCACCCAGTACAGTCTTCTCTTTGCAGTTTTATATTGAATTGTAAATACATGGGCAAATTGATAGTAGTCTATTCTGAAAAATATGTACCTATCAAAACTGCAAGACTTTACTAAATTGTACATTTTCCACAATATGTAATAATGGTTTAAGTTGTCTCCCATCTAAATACAAGACAACTTCTGACTCTACAGTAAGTTTCACTTTGTGGTGTGAGCGATACTCTTCAGGCAGTGTTACAACCAGGTGAAATGCTTCAACATCAAAAACAAACAAACAAACAAAACTAAAAACAAAACAAAAAGCAGTTTTCACATCAGCCATAACACTATAAAGATTTGTGACAAAATAACTTCCTAAAGTCATATTTCACCTTTGCCTTGTAAATAGAATTTGTGGCTCACGGTGTAAATGCAAATTACATGCATTTTGAGATTCTATTACAATAGAATTTTACCTGCTAACAGGTTGAAAAATCAACCTGTCTTGACCATGTGCAAACATTGTTAAAGGTAAAAGAGGGTTTGAGGTTTTAGCAGGTATTCTCTCTCTCTCTCTCTCTCTCTCTCTCTCTCTCTCTCTCTCTCTCTCTCTCACACACACACACACACACACACACACACACACTCACTCACCATACCAAAAAGTTGTTAATACACATGACTTGAAAGAAACTGTAAGCTATGAGGTGCCACTGTTCTTTTGCTCTCCTTACAATTAATTTCATATCTTTCACCTGTTGAAGACAGCTTATTAGACTGTTGGAGACAGCAAGATTCTCTCTTTTGTTGAGTTTAGGCAAAATACGTGTATATGATTCATGACTTTGTTTCATTGGAGTGGTGGTAATAATGGACATTTCCCAGTACTATATTGGAGTTGATTTGTCAGTTAAACACTGGGCAATCGCTGGCTGACAAGCCTGTAAGTTGCAAACTGCCAGTGCCCTCTAGTGTTTCTTTCCCTCAGAACCCAGAAGAAAGGAGGCTTTTGCTTTTTGATGAGATGTTGAAAAGGAGATTGAGGCTGGGATTCTTAGATTCAGTGATTTAACACTAAAGAATAAGTAACTGGATATTTTCATTTTCTACTTCTCAATATCTGTAACTAAAAAATGAAGTATTCTATGTCTTTTTTTTTTTTATTCTAATGAGCACTACTTCGGTTTCAAAGAATATACATATGGGAACACCAAGGTTAGAGAGAGGAAGTTGTATATAAAGCCTGGATTCAAAGAAATTTATTTGTAATTTAAAGATGTCACTGTATTTAATGTATTTAGATAATGTTGTCAGACACATAATTTGCTCTTAGTGTTGTGTAAATTCTATGTCCGTGATACAGTTGTCAACCCATATTTCTAACATCATATTCCTCCACACTTCCCAGAAGCAAAATCAGAATCATATTTACAAAGTAGATTTAAATTTTTTAGATAAAAAATAATAGTATAGTTATACTACATGTTGTCAAAAAGATATTCCAAAATCTCATTTGTACATTTTATTTACAAGTTGCTTATTTGAAACTACTTAGGATATTTGTTATTATGAAGACTGGTTCTAGTGTGCTCAGAGCAATGACATTCTTTGGAACAATTCAGAGATTACATTCCATGCTTGTTGGATAAATCCAAATACAGAACATCTTGATGAAACTCATGTAAAAATTGACTCATAGCAACTTTAAGATACCTGATGACAATGCTACCTCAAAGTTATTAAAGTATTTAAATTACATTTAGAAAAGATATACTAGACTAGTTATGTGACATAACAAAAGAGGCACGAAGAAAGAGTGAAAGAATGCAGAAACTAATTTTGACTTTGTGTTATCCATGGCCATTTGGTATGAAGAGTTGCTTGTTATTATTGCAAAAGTTGTTGTGTTTTTTTTTATAAAATCCCAGAAATATAAATTTGATTACTTCATTTGATAAAAGACTTTAAAACACTTGTAAACATTTTAGAGAAAATGGTTTTACTAAATAAAAATAAACTGGGAAACAATGCAACAAAAGTGGCATTCCAATAAAATGTACAAACACTGTACAAGGGAAAGTTTAAGTTATATAATCTTGAAACTAATCTCTATAGATATTATTTTCTGACTACCATAGAGAAAAGGATAGCTTCAACTGAAAGAAAGTTTTAAAAAAATTGAGCACTATGGTGCTGTTTTTGGGTTTTTTGTAATAACTCAGCACTGAAAAATTTGAAAGACGAAAACTTCCATGTTTTATGCATCTTGATATTACTTTAGAGATGATGGAAGTTGAATGTGAGAAGTTGAATTGAGAAGTTAAAATATTTTCATATTTTTTACAGAAATGAAAAATAATGTGATTCCCCTACAGGGTTTGAATATTAAATTAATACACAAAATGAATTGGTCATTTTTTTAATTTAAGAATTTAACTTAAGAATTTGTTTTACTTTAAGAATTTCATTGACAGTTCCAATAGCTATTGCCACTGCAAAGGGGAGTTTATCTCAGTCAAAATTACTGAAAAAAATCTAAGCACTATAATTACAGAAAGATGAACTAATTTAGCATTACTGCCAATATAAGGCAATCAATATGAAAATCTTAAATGTAGTACTATAACTTTACAAAATTGAAAAATAACTTTTTGTGGAATAAGCATAAAATATCTATGTATCATGTGTTTATATTATAACTTCTGAACATTGCTGACCTATGAACAGAACCCCAAGACATACACAGTAAAAATTAACATTAGTCATCTTTGATCTCTTGCACAAACATTCTTTATAAAACCATAAATATGTGTATGTTCTAATTGTATTGTCATGGAGGCTTATTCATCAAGGCGGGAACAGTAAAATGTTTTTAGTTAATAGTTTGTTAGCTTGACTTATATCCTTCTGTTTGAATATGTGGTGTGCGAGCCCCCTTCCCTTTGCTTTGCTGTGGCAATGCTGGGGCGGACCTGCAAAATGAATCTCTACGAGACATCTTGAGGCAGGGCTACCTGTACCTGCGGACCCCACAGAATTCTGATACACTGTCTTCCTTACTGGTCAGTTGCTTTAAGATTGAGACCCTGCAGCTCAGTTTTGTCAATTCACTGACTGTTCAGGACTGCATATTCTCTTCTTCCTAACTGAGAGTCAATCATGAGAAATGTTAGAATCTCAGAACTTCAATATATTTTTGGGAAAGATTCTTGATGAGGTCCTGTGATCACTCCTTTTATAATACCTTCACTCCGGGGAAAACATCCTCATTTCTATTTAAATAATTTTTTCCCAAAGATTCCATTGATTACTTGAACCAAAATACGTGTCCCTTTAGTAAAAGGATCCTCAGTGCAGCTACGTAAACAAATTTAGTAGTGTTACAGGGCAGGGTGGGGGGCATTTAGACCCCCAAACCTGCCTGCTCTAAATAGATTCTGCCATTTGCAGCAAGACAAAATATATTCTAGTGTGTAAGACCTTTAATGGAAAGGAACTTTAATATAATTAGTGTGCCATAAAGAGAAGGGAAGGGAAAGAACAGTTTCCAAATAAAGCACCCAAAGTTACCCATCCCCCTTGTGGGTAAGTATCCAGCCAAATAGGTTGGCCTAAAGCAGGATGACTGAGGGCCAAACATTTGCCAAAAATCCAAGCCACCTTCTGGTGGGGACCCATAGGACAGGGACAGAAGGGGTCAGATAAGTATGGGAGGAAAAGAGAAAATCAAAATCAAGGTAAACACTGCCATTGTTAACCTCTCCGCAGTTTTCTCACCCACGTCTCTTTCGAGTGTCTTCTTCCAAAGTCCCTGGTACAATCCAAGGCTGAGACACAAGCACAGATTTTTCACATCTCTCTGTTCCATGTGCCTCCTCCAGGTCTCCTTCTTGCTCTCCATCCTCCTTCTTTCCTTTTCAGTGTCCTCTCCAGCTTCTCCTCCTCCCTGCTCAGCTCCGCCCTTTGGGCACCGCAGGGAACCTGGAACCTCCCCAGCCAGGTACCTTGGGTAGTGCTCACTGAAAAAATGATATCCAACTTTCAATGTTCTTTTCTGGACTGCTTATATACCTTCAGGTATGTCCTGTTTTGGAGAAAAGGTTGACTATACTCTCAGCTTGGAACATAGCAGGAGGTATAGTCGCATACTATTTCATTTAAGCGATCTCCAAGTGGGGTTGGAGGAAGAAACTGCTGGGTTATAGCTGTTGGTTGGGTGGCTTTCATCACTATTAATTCTTTTCTACTTGCATTGAATTCCTCCCAAAGAAACACGTATAAGAATATTGGCAGAAGGAGTTAGCACAAGCACGAGAGGAGCAAACACCATGCCAGCTGGCAGCACCATCAAACTGCTTCTGTCAGGTAAACCCTCCAGGCGGAGACAGTAATGCTAGGACAAGCCAGCACTCCCCAGACCGACTCAGCATGTTACCCATGCCCTTGGTGATGCTCCTGACTATACCCCTCCTCACAAGCTTCCTTTGGTTTTTGTTTCTTTCAAGAAGACAAATCTTCCGTAATCCTCTGCCTCTATCCTTTACACTCATTTTTTTCTGACATTTCCAATGCTAAAGAAAATAGAATGAAGAGTTCCTTTTTCTCCACATCCTTAACCACTATGGAAAGCTGTATGGCGATTCCTCAGACTGCTAAACATGGAGCTTCCATACGACCCAGCAATCCCACTTTTGGGAATTTACCCAAAGGATACAAAAACACTAATCCGAAAGGATACATGCACCCGTATGTTCATCGCGGCACTGTTCACAATAGCAAAGGTATGGAAGCAACCCAGATGTCCAAAAATAGATGATTGGATCCAGAAGATGTGGTACATATACACAATGGAATACTATTCAGCATGGAAAGAAGATAAACACATGCAATTTGCAGCGACATGGATGGAATTAGAGGGGATCATACTCAGTGAAATAAGCCAGAAAGAAAGAGAAA
>PVIJ01015843.1:0-34722 GCA_004024925.1 Scalopus aquaticus
TTATCTCTTTGAAAAGTTTCTCTGTTCCTTTGTCTTTCTCTTCTCCTTCTGGGATTCCTATGACTCTGATGTTTCCTTTTTTCATGGTGTCAGATGGTTCTTGAAGCATTTCCTCATTCTTTGTCCTTCATTTTTCTCTTTCCATTTCTGTGTTGGTTCTTTCAGTATCTTTATCTTCCAGAGTGCTTATTCTTCCCTCTATGTCTTTTATTAGACTTTTCTGGCTCTCTACTAAAGTTTGTAAATCCTCCATTTTCTTCAATTTCTTCTTTATGGATCCATTCTCGTTCTTCAGTTCTTCATTTATATTCCTCAATTCTTTGCTTATGTTTCTTTCCTTCTCTACCTTTTAATTTAATTTTTTTTTTTTTTTTTTTTTTTTTTTTTTTTTTTTTTTTTTTTTTTTTTTTTTTTTTTTTTTTTTTTTTTTTTTTTTTTTTTTTTTTTTTTTTTTTTTGGTTATGGCTCTTTTGAATTCTTTATCTGTTAGGCAGATGTAATCTTCTATGTTCATATTATTGGGTTCTGGAGAAGGATTTTCTTTCTGTGGAGTTTTGTTTTCAGAGTCATTTGTACCTTTTTTCCTTCCAATTGTTGGCCTTCTGCTTTGCTCTGATTGTAGTGTTCCTGTACCACTGGTGCTGGTGGGCATGACTCCTGGTTTCACTTGCTGAGTGTTTGTGGCCAGTGTCTGAGCTACTGTGACCGGGTGTCGTCTGGGTACTCTTGTTTCTCTGTTGAACTTCTGTGTCCCTCGTGGTGTGTCTCCAACGTGTTTCAGGGTCCAAGTAGAATTACAAGAGAAAAAGGGGTGCTGTGTGAAAGGGGGGTTGTTACATAGGTTTAGAGGATGGGAGGAGCAATAAGGGGTTAGATAGGGGGAGGATGAGGGGAGAGAGGAAGATGGAGGAGGAGGAGGAATTGAGGTGGGGGAGAAAGGAGAAGAAAAAAGAGGAAGAAACACACAAACAAATAAACAAACAGACAAAAAGAGTGTTGATAGTGGTAGGGAGATAGGGGGACAGAGGGATTAAGAGAACAGAGATAGTGGAGGGTGAGACAGATAGACGGTAACCAGCCAATTAGTCAGGGAAGCAAATAAACATATGGGCAGAGTGGGAGGGTAACTTATAGGATTTTGTGTAAAACAAAATTAAGCTTATCATGATTTAAATAAATCAAAACGGAAAAGAGAAAGGAGAGGAAGAAAAGTAGAAGGAAAGGACATAAAGAAAGAGCTAGGTAAAAAGAAAAAAAAATTGAAAAAAGAAAAAAAATGGCTAAGGATGGCCCCCCAGGCTCTTGGAGTTGATGCAAGTTTGGGGAGATTTCTGTAGTCTTTTGCCCCTGAGGTCTTGGGGTTTTCAGGTGGCCCCACTGCTGGGGTTCAGCCCCCTTTCAGGTGTCAGATGCTGCTATCACCCTGCTGTCCTTTGCTGCCAGTATTGGTTGCTAGAGTTCTTTCTAATCTCCCTCTCCCAGCGTTTCCTCCAGTGCTTGCCTGAGTCTATTGCCACTGTTGGAGCAGACAGCTGAGTGGCAGGTGTTGGGGGCCAGCAGCCTCTTCCCACCTGAAGCTACAGCCTCACTGGTAGGTGGAGGAGGAGCAGAGTTGGTGGGCAGCCTCCTCCCAGATGAAGCTACAGCCACATGGTCAGGTGGGGGAGGAGCCAAGTCGGGCAGGCAGCCTCCTCTCTCGGGAACTACTACAGCCACAGGGTCTGGTCGGGGGAGGGGGGCCGCATGGCCCAGCAGCCTCTTCCCAGCCGGAGCTGCAGCCGCATGGGCAGGTGGGGGAGGGGGGCCCCCCCAAGATGGCAGGCAGCCTCCTCTGGGCCAGCAAAACTACTACCGTGGGCAGGAGGGGGAGGGGCAGGAGCATTGGCAAGGAGGGTTCTCTGGGAAGGTTCAAGCGGGAGGTTCTCTGGGTGCAGTGGCACAGGGATGAAGGAGAGATCGTGTACCTCACCGTCTGGCTGAAGTTTTCCATCCCCACCACAGTTCCAGGCCTTATACTCAGCAATGCTTGAGGAAGTCTGCTTGCCCTCCTTTCCTTGCCGGGGTCTTTCTGGGAGGGGCCTAGTGACCTTTTCCTTCTCTTTACTCTATCTCTTCTACTTCTCTCCATGTCCAGGACACCAGTGGGGGTGGTTAGTCTGTGTAGCACATCTGGACCTCTTCAGATCAGGTCCCAAATTTAGCGATATTTCTCTCTGTAAATCGTTTTTTATGGGACAGCCTGATCCTAGCATCCGTTTGCCGCCATGTTGATCCCAGAAGTCCTCTTTTGATGATTTTCTAAAACTTTATCGTTTCAGTCTTTTATTTTACCTACAAGCCCCATTTATATTATTTTATTGTTCATAGGAATACTCAAACTGTGTAAAGCCTTTCTTCCTTCTCCCTAAAATCCCAAGACAGAGTATGGCTTTGTCATAGCAACTTTCAGAGGAAGAGAAAACAATTGATTATACATTGATGTGTGATTGCCTAAGTCCCAAAGAAGGAAGCAGTTCTTCTCTACAGTTTCCCTACAGAGTAGGAATTAATAGTTTCCTCTTCACCCCATAGTGCTGTGAAAAAATGGCTTCCTATCAGCCAGCCATTCTATTCTATTCCTATGAATGTGAAATGTTTACTCTTATTTGTTCCATTTCCAAGCTTCCAACTTTGAACAGACTTTTCTTTGCTTATTCCCATATCTGTAAGACTGTATTTGTTTTCATGCTTTAAAAGAAGGTACTTCCTGGTAGAATAACCCACCTTACTAATTCTCTTGGTCTCTTTGATTATCATATGTTGATTTTTCCAGATGGACTCTAATTAATGTTAAAATAGGTACTCTTAGAATGTTTTTTTTATGTTGAGTTTACCATTCACATTCAAGGAGATAGCCTAGACTCTATTTGAATCTCTTACTGTGTCAAAAAAAAAAGTCACTGAAAAACTGTTCTATTTTCTATTTTTAAGCTGACAGTCAATTTTAAAACAAATTCTTGCTACTTTCCTTATACTAGTAAGTTAGCACTGTTGTTATGAAAACTCCATACTTTATTTTCTGAAGGCAAGGACAGACTGTTACACTGCACAAAATTGAATCTTCTCAGCTTCTTAGAAGAAGAATAATACTTCTAAAAAATGGGAGGCTGGAGCTTTTATAAGTAAAATTAGAAATGCCCCAGAGGATCTTGCTCTTTCAAAGGAAACACCAAGTCCTTTTATAAAATAAAAAGAAAAAGTTCTTTATTCTTGCTTGGAATACAATGACAGCTTCCTTATAGTTTTCCCTGCAGATCTGGTCTGCTTTTATACTTTTGTCTACATTGTTCAGAGTAATCTCTATAAAATGTGAATATGGACAGATCACTCCTCTACCTGACATTCATGCATTGGTCCCCCATTTGAAACATCCAAATTTCTTAGCTTGCTATACAGGCCTCCAGAGACAGGTCTAGGATTTGTAGGGCATGAAGCTTATGCAGTTGGGTAGGGGGTGTCCTTTTTAATAAAAAAAGAAATACAAAATTTTGAATTCAAAGTTATTTCAGGGTTCCTAGAAATGACCATGCAAGTAAAGTTTCCTGGAGCATAAATTGTACTAATTTCCTGATATATCTGCCTTTACTAAGAATTGTTTCATCACAAATTAAGTTGAGGTTACTGGGTAAATAAATAGTGCCCAAATATCCAACAAGTTTAAGTTGTTTATAGTCATGTAGATTAGAGCGAGGGGAGCTTTTTTTCTCTACCATTCTACATTCTCTGGCTGGGGCCTTATAAGTTAGTCTGACAAAAGACAGATTAACAAGAGAAAAACAGTTAATAACAGGTGCAGTGAGCTTACATATAGAAAAAAAATAGTGATGAGTAACTGAAAGGGGTATTCAGAACTTGGGCTTATATATAGCATTTTAACCAAGGACAATACATACATAGAGAAGTAACAAAACATAGGGAAAGGCTTTTAGGCTGCCAGGGTAAATGGATGAAATTAATGGAAGATAGGAGTTGTTTTGGTAAGACATGCTATGCAGATTCCTCTCAGAGCTGTCTCAGACTGATAAGAGGAGTGTCTGGTGACTAAGAGTTTAGTTTGACTATAGACAAATGTTGGGGGAGGCCAGAGAACTTTTTTTGACATTTGTTTTCTCAATTGTCTTCAGCTCAAAATAATCCTTTTGCCACAGTGGCATATTTTAATGTGTTTAGTGTGGCATATTCTCATTCCCTGAAGGCTAGAGATCTCAGACCAAAACTCAAGACCAGGTAGGTGACTGTATGGCTAGTAGGGTTCTTCCTCACACAGTTACCACCATAAGGAGAATATTAATCCCATAGTTTTCAGATCTGGTTGGTTTCAAACTGGTTCAAGTTTGAGCCTTAAATTACTTACTTAAATAAACTTAGCTAAATTACTTCCCTGTGATTAGAGATTGCAACTCTCTATCTGGTAGTAACTAACTTCCTTCACTAATTCTTTACTACAGATTGAAATACCTATTAGCAGCCTTCTGAGTGGCTGAATTAAAATTCTTAGCAATATTTTAGTAATGATTAATGGGATTCAGTACCTCTTGTATCTCTCTCTGGCTTTGGAGTTAACACCATTACAGTCATGCTAGTGATTCCTATGATTAACTCTTCTCACAACAACGGTTTTGGTTTTCTCACAGTTGAGACTAGAGAGGTTGGAATAATAGGAACTGCTACACATAATCCCTCATCAGCTTTTATTACCCTATGTAAGCATCTGTCCTCACCCTGTTAATGTCTGTTTTCCCTTTTATTTCTTCTGTAGTCTCTTTTTCAAAATGGCACTTATTCCTCTTTCCTTAATTGACTTGTGTTAAAGCACTTGGGTTAATCTGCATCTTCTAGGAACAGAGGCCAAAATGGGATTAGACATGCAAGAATTTTACTAGGCACATGCCTGAGAGAAAATGGGAAAGGATTTACCAAAGACTGAGACAGTCATCAAGTATTAGTGGAAGACTAAAGGGAAGAGAATGAAGAACAAAGGGAAGGAAGGTTGGTTGGAAGCACTCCTCTACATCACCATACATCCTCAGAGCCCCATTCAGAGATGGCAGTTTTCTGCTTCACCATGTATATAGTGGGATTAATAACCCAGTTCAAAATATGTTGCATCCAGAAGCTAAAAAGGGCCTTCCAGATGCTTTGCTTCCTTCTTTGTTTGAGGGATCCAATACTTTGTCTTTTATTTTGGAGCCTGTCTCAACATGCTCCTGACCCCTAGGTCCCCAAAACTGCAGCAGGGACTGGCTCTTTGGCCTCTGACACTGTAGCTTGCATGCATCTTACCAAGGCTTCCAGCGTGCTAAACACCTCTTGTTCTCACTCCATCAACATTATGTCATGGGTATAGTGGATCTGCGTGGTGTTCTGTGGGATGTCTGAAGGTCTAGATCTCTTTGGACTCTGACGGGTCAGGAGACTTAACATATCCAGGAAGAAAAACTTTAAATGAATATCATTGTCTATCCATATGAATGAAAACTGTTTCTAATTTTCTTTCCTGATTAGAATTGAATAGAATGCATTTGCTAGAGTAACCACCACGTATTGTGTTGCTGAGATTATATTACTTTTCTCTATCAACTGTACCGTGCCTGGAATAGTAACTATAATCTAAGATATGTCTTGATAAATTTTGTGATATTCTACACTCATTTTCCAGGATCCGTCTGTTTTTCTGGAAGAGACAGAGTATCAAATTAGATGGAGATATGTTAGGGAACCACCATTCCTGCATCCTTCAGGTATTTAATGCTGGCACTTGTATCTAGGGACTATGATATTATATCATGTATCTCTGGACTATGATACTGTTTTTGATTTGCCATCTGAGGGAGTGGGCAGTTTCAGAGATACCACTTTGACTGACCCCACTAGGACAGTTCTTACTACACAGCACAAGGATATGACAGTGAAATACTCTAACTGCCAAGTACATCAGTTTGAATCATGCATATAAGCACTGAATTGTCATGCTGTTTCCATGCCTGAGTGTGGCAAAGTTCTTTCTTCTAGAGCTTGATCCCCTTCTTTAGTATATGGGCTACAGATGTGAAAATTTGTCCTGGTCTGGGAACTGAGCAAATGATTGTCACATTGTTGGGCAACCATTTTCAGCATCCTGCTTCTACAGTCTTGTCTTTACATGGTTGTAATGTTAAGCATCACTGTTGTTAGCTGCCCATCTGTTTTGCCCCTGGAGACACCATGCTCTATTAACCATCTCTCCAACTCCCTGTGGGTCAAACAGCCTTGACTGCCCTCTGGCCTTGCCAATCATGATGGTAATTACAGTCTCCCAGCTCCTGACAGATAAGTACTGCCATCTGGCCTCTATTACTTCAAGGCCCCATCATCTCCGTGGATGCCAACCATCCCAGCTTTGTGATTACTTCTAGAAACAACATCGCTGACTATTAGAGGAGAACCATCACATACTTTCTTAGTGGCATTGGTGTTCCTCTCACCAGTGCATTCCTGGGACATTTGGTGAATGATGTGATCTCTGGGACCTTCTGTGGAACATGATCTTGATGGCTGTATATGTATATAGCCATACACATGTCCACTCAATTCCTTCATCTGCCTTCTCAGGACTTGAACATCTGTACCTTACTGAGAATTGGCCAAGCTTCTAGGAACTACCCCAGATGTGAATTTACGTATCCTTTGGAATCCTTGTTACAATGTTAACCCTGTGAAACTGTCCCCAACTCAAAGAATTCTTGCTTATTCAGTGTACATTCTGTCCCCATTTATCAAGCACTTTCAAGATCTACTTCCAGGAGTAGTTCTGACTCCTGTTAGTATATTCAAGTTCTTTCACACTTTTTAGGCAGATAGTCTGTTTCCTCCTTTATAAGACTCAGTACTTCTACAGTTGAGTTTAGCTGGGATTTAACCCTATGTATCGGTTTAGCAGTCAGGGGAGATAGCAAGAGTAGACTATATGGGTATCTTCCATGTGCTTCTGCTGTACTGGGAAATGCTAGTTCTTACTAGGGAGGGATGTGCAACTGCTGTATTCCCAGTGGACCTACAAGTTTGCAGAATGACATTCTCAGCACATCAGTTAGCTGTCCCTACCATGTTTCAGGGCTTCAGGTTTTCCATACCAGGACCCTGATGTTCATACAACTGACCTACCTTAGCTGAGAATGAAAATGTTTCTGGAGCTCTGGGACTTAACAATAAAGTCTTTAGTCTGATTAATTAGATCTGCCCACCAGGAGGAGATGGGCTACTTTGTGAGCTCCATTCAGGCTTTCTGTCTCTCATATTTTCTATTGTTTTTTACAGCCCTCAGTCTCCCATTATTCCTCGCCAGGGTGTCAGTACCACTTATCAGTAACCAGCCAATACCTCTATCTTTGTAAGCTTTGTTCTCCACATATTTTTCAAGTTACAGTTACTTTCCTACCTGTCAAGCATTCACCTCTACTATGATGTTTCCCCAGGTCACTGAAATCTAACACGTTAGTCTTTACCTTCTGCCAGAAACTAACCTGTCCATCTCCTGACAAGACAGTGTCTTCTTTCTGTTTGGTGAAGGGTAACCAACCCCCAGTTCATAGTACCAATCCCCACTCCTGTACCGCTGGTGTATGTCTGGGTCAACTGGGAAGCAGATACAAGACTGGGTTAAATATATAAGAATTCTATTAGCAACGATGCCTGTATGAGGAAAAACTGATGAGGAAGATGGAAAAGGCTGGGAGGATTATCAGGCCATGGCAAGTCTGACCTGAGGGAGAGAGACAGAAGGGACACTGAGTGGTAGCATGTGGTTATGGGCTAAGGGAATCTTAGCAAGGCCATCCAAGGAGCCATCAAGCCAAGGACAACAGTGAGAGGAGTTCCCTGTCTCCTACTGCAGTCAGCCCTTATCTGGGAGCTGACCCTTCCAAGTAAGGGGTGGCTTTTCAGATTGCCACAGCTGGGCCTCTGGCTGGTGCTGCTCATTTTCATGGCCAGCCTTATCAACTTACTGAGTTGCTATTTTGCAAAACAACAAACATCAAAACTTAGCAACCGAAGACACCACTCTCCTGATCGCTACTGTATTTGTGTTAAAGAAAAGCCAAAATGGAGGCCACAGTTTGAGAATATCCCTAGACCAAGCACACACAGTGACATAATGAAACATAAGGTGTTCTGATACCCCCAATGCTGACTCTACCCTTAAGCAAAATATTAATTTTCCTATCAGTGTGACATGACAGTTCCCTAATCAATCAATTACCAATAAGCTTATACAGTGCTGCCTCCAGAACCCACTGTGAAATCTGGGAGCATCCATATTCTTTTTTGTCCACATGCTTTGGCTGTTCAGGATCTTTTGTGGTTCCATATAAATTTCAGTAATATCTGTTCTATGTCTAGGAAGAAATCCGTTGAAAGTTGATAGGTATTTCATTGAGTCTACATATTGTTTTGGGTAAAATGAATGTTTTAACAATGCTAGTTCTTCTAATTCATGACCACAGAATATCTTTTCATCTTTTGTGGGGCTTGCTCTTCTTTGTGGCACCCATGATTTGCCTCTTTTTGGGGGTTTGTGATAGAGACTTGGCAGTTCTTGTGCTCTTGGTAAGCCACACAAGGTAAGCAGATCTCCCAGAGGCTGGGACAGAAGAATAAATATCAGAATGCCTGCTCCGCTGTCATCTTTACTAGGAACCCACCCTGTGTGGAGCATTCAGCTTCTCTGCAAGGTCTCTTCTTTCTAGGAAGAGATACAACTCCAATCCCCCCGCCCCAAGACCCCTGGCTGTGTCCTGTACCTGTGACCACCACCCCCAGGTTCCTCTCTCCACGCACTGGCTGTCTGACATGGTGTGAATCTCCTCAGTGTCAACCCTGTTGAAGTCCGCACTGGTGTCTACTGTCTGGGGATTGCCAATCCTACTTCTCTCGATGGGACTATCTTTCTGAACATTGTCCCTCTCACTCACTGCCTCAAAGCCTCAGCCCCTGAAGTCCAGGCCCCTCTGCCAAAGGCTGTCACATCTGTACCCCTTGGCAGGACCTGATATGCTAATTGCCAGGGCCTCACTAGGGTCTGCAGGGGGCCTGCCATGGTGGGGGCTACTTCTGGGTCCCATTGGTGTTTGCTGGGGCCTGTTGCCAGTGGGGCTGCCTCCAGAACCCACTCTGGGGCTCACCATGGTCTATGGGTCCTACTGAGGCAGGGTTGCTTCCAGTCCTTCCCTGGGGTTCCTTGAGGTCTGCAGGGACCTACCATGTCAGGTTTGGGGCCACTTGCCATCTCCACTCTGGTGCTTGTGGGGCCCTCCAGGCTGCCTGAGCTCTCCTTGCACGCCCAGGCTATCCTCTTGGCCTGTTCCATTGCTTGCTGGGTCTCTCCTCTTCCAGGTACTGTGACCTGTAATCCCTTTTTTCCTTCAAGAATTAATGGTTTCGTTCTGCTGCAATCTTATTGTGAGTACATGGAGGTGAGCCCAGAATCTTCAGTCTGCTGCCCCCTTGCCTCTCTCCTAGAGTCAGCCTTCTTACAGGGTGCCTTCGGGCTCTATGTATAAGGACTATAGTGGACAAGGAACACCTTTTGTGGTTCAGCCTCTACTGTATTGTATTGATCAGAGCAGTCCCAAGCCCACTTGGTCTCGTGGAGTGGGATCAAAATTGCTCACCTTTTGATGGGAGGTGTGGCACAATTTTATGGACATTTTCTATAAATGACCACAGTAAGTCAAAAGGTTTCTTTTAAGGAAGAATATAGAAAACCTGCAGCTTTATTTGTCATTGCTAGCTTCCTGGATTTATGCTCATTATAACATTCTTCAACTTCTATTGTAATTGCCTGTTTACTTCTGTTATCCTCGTCCCCCTGTGCCTGAAATACAGGTGCTTAATAGGCATTCAATTAACTATTCTTCCCTTCAACCTGCTTTAAGAACAATCTTTTATATTTTAGTGTACAGTATAGGCCAATAAAATTCCAAGATCTTGTAGTACATGTTGTACTATAAGAGTTCTGCTTTCTTCACTTAACTGAATTAAATCCACGTTGATAAGAGCAGGAATTACCCAAATACAAACTGTAGAGAGCTATTTCAGGAGTCTTCCTTTTTCTGAGTTGGTAGATAAACATTTCAACTACAGTCTGACATCTAATTCCAAAAGCAATAAAATCCTAACTTTTCTTTTAATATATTCTTTCTAAGCTGGAAGTTAGGGGACTGAGTTTTTATCGAAAGGCAATTAAATTCGTTAATCGGTAGCTAGTGACTTCATAAGAACGTCCTCAGTATATTCAAGTGCAATGTGTTTACCACTGTAAGGGAATTTGAAGTAGGAGGAATGACATCACTTTGTCACAAGGGACGTTCAAAACAATTCTCTGACTTTTCCTTACTCCTATCTCCTTTTAAAAATATGACCAAAGAGTAAATGAAGAATATTAGATAATAAAATGGATTAAAGTATTTAATCTCCATCTGCATAGTTGTTAAATGCAAAGTAACAGAAGAATCAAGGGGGAAAAGAATGAGACCAAACCAAAATACATCTTATGGCTTGTGTGTCAAATTACCCTAGGGTTTCTTTAATCTCCATGTGATTTAAACATGAATTGGTAGCTAATTTGTGATATTGTTTGGAGAACTCAGAGGTATCAGAGAGAAAGCAGTTTTTCCAAACTAAAAGGAGTTGGGAAGATAACAAAATCCACCATTTAAAATAAATTGGCTCAGGGACTAGCTAAAACTCAGTACAAAGCTATATCATGAATGAAATCCTCATTGGAAAATAGCTTTGACTTAACAGTAAATAAAAAATTCTTAATTTAGCTTTGTACAGCAATAAATAGCATGTATTTATAATTTTGATTTTACCTGTGAAAATTTGCATAGCTTGGAAACTTTAATAAAATTTATAGAATTTTAAAGAGAAAGATAAAATGAAATTAGAAAAACAGTTTTGGTTTTTTTTAATCAACCCATGCTTTTTGTCATTAATTTGGGAAAGCAGTAGGCTTGCATTGAATTGCACAGAATCTTATTATTGGACTTGGGCCTGTCTTGAAGATTGGTAGGATTACACCTTTATCTTTCTGACATTCTCCTTGAATTCTGTAGATACACTAGAATAGTGCAAAGTAAACTGCTTTCTCCATGGTTTCCCTGCTTCTGGCAGGCCTGATCTAAGAGAGAATATGCCTGTGGAGATTGGAGATAATGCTATACCTTTGTTTTAGCATAAACAGCACTGAGCTGAAAGCCTAAGATAATAGTGAAAAGTACTATAAATCCAGAAAGCACTGGTTAGATAACTGTATCTTGATTTGAGACCAATTCTAAAAGGGGAAGTGGGGCACCTATATCTGATATCACTTAAGCCTATAAAACTAAAGAGAAAATTCTTTCAGTTGAGAAATTGAGCTGACTAGAATCTTAAAGAGAACAAAATCATTGAATATGCATGAATAATACATGCATTTTGTGATACCTATTTGTCATTGTAGTTTCTGGCTATTAAGTCCAGACAATTTACTGAGGATTAATCCTTTTAGATACCAAAATTAACATTTGATGGGAGTCTTCTTAAATGTGCAGGGTATGTGATCCTGGCCTATTAAAAATGACTTTACTGAACAGCAGTTATGCTGTTGCTGCACAGATGCCCGTCCTCCACCAATAAGGATGTGTTGACTTACTGTGTTCAGATGGAGGCTGTACCTCTATGTATTTAAAATCTCCACAGCTAAATTTAAAATGCAGCTAGTAGTTATATCATCCTCCTAAGAAAGTTAGTGCTTCTGTCTTGCATCTTCAATCTTGCTATGGATAAAAATTCAGAACTACCATCTTTCTTTTTCACAAAATATTGCTTGTCAGATTAGCTACACTGTTCTGTGACATTTTGCAATGTGAATTTTCTTCCTTTGGTTATCTCTTTGTTCCATCCATCTTCAGCTTCCTATTAATATTGTTCTACTATTCATAAAGATGTTTCTATAGTATAAAGAAGAAATAAAAACAAAATTAAGGTTTTGGAATACTTTCACTAATGAGTCCTCAAACAAATTGTATTCTTCAAGCAGTAGACTCTATCCTGCCTATTGCTTTCTTCTTTTGCAAACCTAATTTTGACTTCCTGATGCCATCTTTTATTAGTTTTGTTTAAATGCCTGTTCCTTGACTAATCTGAGTTGTTGAATTTATCTACGTGTTTCTCTTTTTCTTTGTTTCCTCCCATATATTCAGTTGCCAGAGTTTAATTTGAACGCCCCATCAGACCTGAACTGTCTTTCACAGTAACAGACTCTCTTGCATTTGAACACTTTGAATGCTTTGAAATAAACCTTCTTAATATCTGGCATGTCTTTCATAATGTGCTTGACCTTTTTTTCATTGATTGTAATAGAGACTGAGGTACTTTTACTTTTTCCTAAAGTTTCTACTACTTCTATTTCAAAAAACATTAATTTGTGTTGTTCAGGGTGAAATTAATGAAAGAAGATCAAATATGTTCTTCAGGAAAGCAGCTTCTCAAAAATCCTGCTTGATCCTTGTAATAATGATTTGTCAGGCAAGAATTTTATTTTTTAAAGATTTATTTATTTTTGCACACAGGAACTGGGGTGTAGACCAGAGATGTGGGGTGGTGAGAGGATTCACCAGACACAGAGCGGGGAGCAGAACAGGCAGATTGACAAAAGTGCATTGCTGAGGAGAGTAGCGGGTGAAGCAGGAGAGGTCTGCTGCGCCATGTGGGAATCTCCCCAGCCAGGGATCAAAGTTGTCCTGCAGTGGCTGCGACAGCTTCAGAGACCGAGACTTAACCCTTTGCACCACCAGGGAGGCCAGGCAAGAATTTTAGAATATAATTTTTTCCTTAATATTCCCTCTATTAGGAAGCATTCCTATTATCAATAGTCAACTCATACTGTTATATGTAAATAAATTTTCTATTAGTTTCTTCAGTAGAAAAGTAGGAAAACAAAACAAAACATCTCCATGATATATTCTGTTGCATGTGTGGACTCTAATTTAGACAACATTGAAAGTTCCTGGGAGGGACTTCTGGTGTCATTGTTTTCCCAGCTCCTTGCCTTCAACCTTGGAATGTTTCTCCTTTTTCCATTATCTTCCTTGGTTACACCTAAAAGAGGGCATTGGTGACTCTAACCACCTTAGAGATAGCCTGTGTTATAGTGTCACAGTGCCTATGGGTCGTCTTAACTTCAAATAGTTACCAAATTTTTTTCTAGTTGTTCTTTGGCCTATAACTATAAATGTAACTGGACTCTTGTTTCCTTGATTATTGTCAGCAGCATATGCCAACAGATCAGTTGTAAATTATTTTTAAAACGTGGCTAAATTCAATTAAGCGCACAGCTTATACCTATGAGGATTTCATCAGAGACGCGTGGCCTTTGTCTCTTGAGATGATGTAGTGAATCTTAACTTTAACTAGATCTGTGCTCGGAAATAACTTCAGATAACTTAAACCTCACTCTTGCCTTTGATTTCGTTCTTGCTGTATGGTTGAATACCAGTAAGTCTATTTTTTTGTCCGTATGTCTTCTCATCTTTTATCTCTTGCCAGTTAGGGATGAGAAGCACTGCCTCTCTTGACCCTGCCAGTTGTAGACTTTCTGGACCTTCTGTTGTTCCCTTTCATTCTTCCAAACAAGTGGACTCTTTCCTAAATTAATCTGCGTCTTGTATATTGACAAGTATGTCAGTAGTAATTGAAAATATTTTCTCTCCCAACTTCTTCCCTTGAAACTACAATTTTACTGAGTATATATATTATATACCTGCGAAGTGTCATAATTATACCAATATTCACCAGTATATAATATGAATTATTATTCTTTTAGCTTTCAAAGTTTATTTTCTTACTATCTATCCCGTAGGCCAATTCTAAATAATTTGAAAGTTTGTTATGGTGACACCTCCTTTTCTAGATAATTATTTGTATAATGATCCAGGCATTCTTCTATCTATAATGGTGACTAAGGTGACAGGTAACTGTGAGGTCCTATAGTTTACTGAATTCTCTTCTCCAGTGTTACTGAAAAAGGAAATGACAATTGAATCATTTTCTCTTAAAGTCCTATATTTCTGAGTCAGTTACCAAATATAGCATAATAAGCTAAATTAATATCAAAATGTAAACCAACAGTATCTAAAATTAATATATTGAATATCTATTTTCCCCTTGGTACAATTGTAGCAATCTTGAGGATTTGCCTCATGGTTTGCCTTCTTGCTTGATCTTTTCACATGGATAGAGAGAATAAATGGACAATTTAATAAAGTAATTTTTTAATCAAAATAAACGTGCATAATCAAAAAAATTTCAAGAATTTGAAAATTTCAAGATGTCTGTATTCTTGGGATGACCTGGGAGTCTTCAAAATGACTTGAACCAGTCTTTTTAGAGGTGAGTTATTTTTAGTATGATCTCCTTCCGATGGGGCAGGAAGAAACTCTATCAAGGGGCTGCAATGTGTACATCTGGGAATGATCTGTCATGGTGGCCCTATGATCTGTGCAGTTATCCTTTGCTTGCCCAACTTCTTGGATAACAGCCTGACAATTAGTGGTTCTGAATATCTTGTTCAGAAATATCTACTTCATGCAGTGAGTCTGCTTCCTCTGCAGAGCCTGAGTCAGCACTTGAATTGCAGTTGAATATTGCTACAAGAACTCTAATAGCTGTAACCTTTCAATTATGTTAGGAAGCTTTCTATTCTTCTAGAGGATTAGGGATTGACCTTTCAATGAAGTTTCTGCATGGAGAACAAAGTTTTTCATAAACCATGAATATAATAATTGTCCCAGTAAAATGTCTTTCCCTGATAATGGACAAGATAGATATGTTAGGATGACCTAAGTAGAAATCACAAATTGAAAGTCTCCCTCTCTTGCATTATGCCACTGTGATTGATTTCAACTCATTCAGAAAATAAATACTCTATTACTACTGTATATTCACCTTTAAAGGCAGAACATTTTATAAAATTCACTTGGAGATGCTTAACCAATCCTGGCATTCATGGTTTTTACCTCTTTCACCTTTGCAGCTTTTCAGCTTTTCAGCATTATATTAATTACAGATTAGTAGTGAACTGGGCATATCCTCTCTTATTCTAGAAATGTTTCCTCATCAATCTTTAATAGCAGAGTAATTTGTCCCGAATGTAGTCAATTGTATCATGGAGGATTTTACCAAGGTCCATTCGAATTCGAGGTTGATTTCATATTTGTATTATGGACTCTGTGAACTTCTCCATGAATTTTCCTGTTCTGTTTTGTAAGGGAATCTTTGCAGTAGAGTTTTAGTTAAGCAACCTAAACTGGCATGGTGATCTTCTCTTGGTATCTCTTTTAATATGCACTTCTATCTTGATAACAACTTTCTTGGGTAGTAACTGTATTTTTATAGCATTTCAAAATCACAGCCTACTCCAAAAGCATAAAAATTGTTCAGTGTATATTTCCCATTATATTTACTGGCAATTTAACATCTTCTTTTCAGTATCACATTCAACCAACTGTGTGAACTGATTTGGATTCTGGTAAGGGATTGGATTCTACAAGCATCTTATGTTCTGGTATTGTTCCTGTTCACTCTTGAGATAAAACCCATCAATAACAAAAATGTTAGAATCTTGTTTGGACATGTTCCCAAGATCAGGTCTAGGGTGGACACTTCTCCAAATATAGAAAAAGAACCATAAGATTCTCTTTCTAAGCAATCACACTTACCTGAGTCTTTCACCTCCTTTCTCCAAGGTCTCCGTACTCAGGCAGTTTTACTTTGCACAGTGTGAACCAGCACTTCCCCAGTTGTCTAAGAACCACCCTAGCAGTATGTTCACTCCAAACCTAGGGTCCTTGCCATATCCCACTGGTGCTTCCAAAGCAACACACACTCATTTACCCAGTCTGGTACCTTTGATCAACTCAGTCTATTATGATGGAAACTCCCTTTGTTCCTGCCAGTATAGTCTAGCCAATTTTTATAGTTCCTCTGGGATTTAATCTCTATCTGCTCTTAATAAGCTTGGAATAACCCCAGTTGGCATATGCTGGATTTAACCCTAATTATAAGCCCTGACCCACAAGACAAACAGGGCATTTCTTGAGGTGGACACCTTCTGTTATGCCTCCTGTATGAGGTCAGTAGTGTTCACCTGTTCTTAAACATCTTTCATATTCAATGATCTCATGTCTTTAAACATATTTGCTTTTATTCTGATTCATATTTCCAAGTACCTGAAATGTTTGTGGGTCTTCTTCTGCTAGTTCTTATGTTTCAATTATTATTTTGTGATTTATATTTTGGTATAAATTGAATATGGAGATGCTTAATTTCCTTAGAGATTTATCTGTGGGAATTCTTAAAATTTTGTGTTGTGGTTAAGTTCCTCAGAAAGGATTGACATTTTCTTTTTTCAGTATCTTAGAGGTAGGACTAATCCAGCACAACTGCAAATTACATTCTGTGCCTGAGGTTTCCTTGGACCACACAGGTAACTTGAATGGATATAGTAAACTTGAGAACTAATTTATGTTTCCATATTCTCAAAGAAGAACTGATTTTCTTTTTCCTTCACTTAGCAACTGGTTTAGGAAAGTGTGTTTCCTTGAGGTTGTCTTCTTTGGCAATGTTTGTTTGTTTGTTTGTTTTGCTTATATCCTACAGGAAACAAAATGTTTTGCAGGGATATCTTATTAAATTCCCTGACTGAATGGCCCATTGGATTTAGTTCCTCTTTCTCATATTAGCTCACAAAGAAGCAGCTTAGGGATCAACAATTTCCAGGGATCAACAGAAACTGCCAGGTCAAGAGACTGGTTTGGTACTTGCTTGTATCATCCAGCATTGAATAATAATAATCCAGTTTGAATAATTTAGGGAATTTTAATATTCCTTGATTTTGTATGGCCTATTGATACTTCGTAGCAGACCATTTTTATTTTTCTATTCATTCCCTTAGATTCGGTTGGGAGGGGTTGTTTAGGATATGTAATTCACCATACTTCTAAATACTGATAACTCCTTATCTGTTATGTTTTTCATGAAATTCCAATTATCCCCCAACTATTTCTTATTAGAGAGTAAAAATATATATTTCTGTAACTGGATACTTCAAATAAAATCAATTTTCAATAAAAATCTAACTTACCCAAAAATACTCCTGTGAGAAAATCTCCATATTGAAGAAAAGGTAAAAGGTTAACATATTCCAAGAATTTGTTTGCCACCAAAGAGTTGTTTTTTATTTTAATCTAACTTGCTGCTTGCCTTTATTATCTAGTACAATCTTGATGTTCGTAAAACATTCATCCCTTTCTGGTTTATCCATACTCTGTGCTACTCCTAGAGCCTCCATATTTCTTTCTATTGATCTTCTCTCCTCTGTGCCTTTTCAAAATTCTAGGCTCTGATTTTAATGTTCTTGTGTTCAGGCAGCATTCAATCCATGCATTTTTAAGGGTCTCACATTATTTTTCCTGTGAAAGATGCTCACTGACTCCTACGTGACCTTAGCTACAACTCTTCCTCACCATCGCTCTTCCTCAATGCAGTTGCCCCACCAAGGATTACTAAACAATGATCCCATTCTTTTTATCCCCGTATCTGATCCTGTGATCAACACAACTTGTTATCCCATACCTTTCAGGAATTTGGACAAAAATTTTGATCTTCCGTAAAATGGCTTAAAAATCATTAAGTGTTTGAGCCTCCCTGGTGGCGCTGTGCTGTGGAGCTGTTGGCAGTGTGAGTTCGCCGCCCAACCAGGGAGAATCCCACATGGTGCGGCAGACCTCTCCTGCCTCGCCTGCTGCTCCCCTCAGTAGTGTATTTCTGATCTGCCTGTGGTGCTACCCGCTCTGTCTCTGGTGAACCCTCTCGCCATCCCACGCCTCTGGCCTGTACCCCAGTTTGTATGTATTAATAAATGAATCTTAAAAAAAAATCATTAAGTGTTTGAATCCCATTAGAACACTCAAACACTAATCATGTTGCAGTATTTTAAATAAATGCTTAAAATAACCTCTTTCAATTTTTCCTTCTTTCATATCCCTTTCATTCAATAAATGCCTACTAATTACAATGCAGTGAGCACCCAGGATGCTAGAGTGACAAAGGTGAATAAATATGAACACTGTTCTCAAAGAGGCCTCTAGAGCAATGAGTGGTTTTGTGTTATTTAACACATTCTTCACCTCCCCTGGTAACTGGATAAATATAATCTAAGTTTAGGTAAACTTGGTCTCAACAGATGTGTAGGAATAAAGCAAGGGTGTATCTGTCTCTTCTAGAGATGACAAGTATATGTTTCTGGGCATGGGAGATTATTCTTCTATTAAATCAGACAAAATATATATCCATGGAGGAAGACATCTGATCTTCACATAACATAAAACTGCTGTTAAGGATTCTGGCTTTTCAGCTCTCTTCCAAAGCAGGGAAGGAGATTCTGGAAAATTTGTACCCTTCAGAAAAATAGAGGAAAATTGTTATGCCAAATTTAGATGGAAACATTTATAGTGTGTAAGGAAATCTAGGTATTTTAAATAGATCACTGTGATAGATATTGAATTACCATATGGGAGGTTCCTCAAAACACTTGAGCAAATCTTCACCTTCAGATTTCTTTGATTTGTTAGAATCCAGAAACTCAATCAATTAATCTCAGGTTGTGACTGCATACGTTGCAAGTGTCCCCAGCTCTAAAACTTTGAACTATTTTCTAATATAAAGAACTGCCCAATTCAGTTGGAAGTAAAATGGGTATGGATATGAACAACTAAGTTGAGATTCTGGAGACCAACCCATGAGTGGGGCAGTAGGGTCCAGAGCTTCTATTGTAGCATCAGCTAGTGAAGAGGGAAGGGCTGCTCCTCTGAGAAAGCCTTAGGTAGCCATTGCCAAAACCTAGAGAAGGTTTTGGAGACCAGATGGAGATGGAGTCCAAAACATCTAAAATTCGTTTAATTCAGGTTCTATGTTTATATTGCTTTCAGAAGTGTATTTTCAGGGGCACCTCTAGTTTTATTTTGGGCTTGACCCCTCAGCACAGCTAATCTTTTATCTATCCTTGACTCTTACATGTTTGTTTATCAATGACGTCATAAAGGACTGCTTTAATTGATAGCATAATTTACTTCATTTTAATTAGACCCATTTTCTGATCAGTCATTATAATATCAATACATACAACATATTTCAAAAAGAAGCAGTCTAATATTTCAGTGTCTGCAATGAGTTAAGCAACTTACCTGTGTTCATGATTAATCTTCTGTATTAGGCTAGGAACCCCAGGGCCTGAGAAGTGATGGTGTGGAGAGTTCCTGAATTGACTTTTAGTGCCAAAAATCCCAGACTTGGAGCTGAAAAGGCAGGCAGCCTGAAAATGCCAACAGACATAGACCAAAAGGTACGCCTACCTTCCTCAAGAAAGGTCAGGTCAGATTTTTAGACATTAACCTCTCTAATTCAGTCAAAAATCACAGAAAAACTGTGGTGAAGAGCCTAGAGTTCCACCTTCTGTAGTCTGTGAGGAAGTATCATGCCTTCTCACTGATGGGGTGGGGTGGGGTGGGGTAGGGCAGAGAAGGCGAGATAGGAAATGATGCTTTCATTCCTTCCAGGCAAAGGAGAACTTTGCCCTCCTCATGTGGACTGTAGTAAGGCAATTGTATCTCTGCCTTTCTCTGCTGGAGCTGAGTCAGAAAAAGCCAACTAAAATACAACATGAAAATAAGATACAGAGTTTCATAAATTAAAAACTTTTGCTCTGCAAAAGTTTGTTAGAATAATAATGCAAGCTACAGATTGAGAGAAAATATTTGCAAATCACATATCTGATAAAAGATTAGTATCTAAAATATATAAAATACTCTCAAAACTCAACTGTAAAAAGGGAATTCAATTTAAAAATAGACAAAAGTATAAGCAGACATTTTACCCAAGAATACATACAAATGGTAAATAGGCACATGAAAAATGGGAAATACAAATTAAAACTACAATGAAATAACATTGTACACCTGTCAGAGTGGCTAAGTAGTGACAGCAGCAAATGCTGGTAAAATTAGGAACACTACCAAATTCTGGAGAAGATTTAGAAAATTGGGTAACTCCTATTGCTAGTAAATCACTCATATTGCTAGCAGAAATATAAAAGTATAGCCTTTCTGGAAAGTAGGCAGTTTATTTAAAAACTAAATATCCCAGCAGTTGTGTTCTGGTATGTATCCCAAAGAAATGAGAAATGATTTCACTCAGAATTTTGTGCATGGATATCTATGGCAGTTTTATTTATAATACCCCAAACTATAATGTCCTGATGATCTTCAACAAGTGAATGGTTAGACACACTGTAGCACACCCACACCATGGATGTGAGTCAACAACTACAGAGAATGATGTATTGCTATTGCGGCATCCTGGATGAATCTCCAGAGAATTATGCTGAATTTGGAAAGATAGTCCCAAAAGGTTTTATATTGTCTGGTACCATTTATAAGGCATTCTTGTAAGGCATTCTTGTAATGACAAATTATAGAGATGGAGAAGAGATTCATTAATGCCAGGGGTTGAGGTGAGAGGGAAGATTGTGTCCTCCCCCAATCCATATGTTGAAATTCTTACCCTCAGTACTTCCAACAATGTGAATATATTGGAGATAGAGTCTTTAAAGAAGTAATTAAGTTAAAACTGAGATCATTGGGTTGGGCATCAATCAATATAACTGCTTCCCTTTTAAGAAAAGAAAATCTGGACGCAGACACATAGAGAAGGAAGATCTGCAGAGACAGGGAGAAGACCGTTCTCTCCGAGCCATAGAAAACAACCCCATCAGCACTTTCATGTGTTAGACTCAACTGAACCTCAGCTTCTGAGGCCAGAAGCCTTGGGAAAAGCCAACATTGCCAATACCTTGAACTTGATTTCTAGCCTCCAAGACCTGTGGTACTTTGTTAAGGCAGCCCCAGCAAACTAATTCACTTTCCTATTATACTGTAGTTGTGCCAGATGTTACCTTTTAAGGAAAGTGAGTAAGGGTACAAGGCATTTCATTGCATTATTTCTTACAACTGCATGTGAATCTACAGTTATCACAAGATAAACATAAATCACCTTTTAAAAAGGTAATTCTGAGATTCAAGTGCAAGTCTCTCTATTGCTAAAGCTTATATTCCAAAAACAAAACAAAACCAAAAAGAAAGAAATCAATAAGTGAAAGATCAGCACCAATAAACAAAAGGGTCCAAAGATACTGACTGATAATTCTCAGGGAAAAAATTCAAGTGACTCTTTTACAGATGTCAAGCTCAATTACAGAATGAGAATTGAAGATTAAGTCATCCTGAAATAATATTTTACCCCTTTTATAGTAGCAAAACCCCAAACTTTTGTAACATAAGCCATCTGTGGTGCCATGGAGGGTAAAATTTTATTTTCCCTGTGGAGGGAAAATTTTAACTATCAAAATCATGAATATATATAATGGTTAGCAGAGCAATTCCACTATGGGGGTTATACAAATGATATAAGTACCTGAATGTGTACAAAATAATGTGTGTATAACTGTCTTTGTTAAGCCATTATTAACAAAAGCTTGGAAATTAATCTTACCATTTCCAGTAGGGTGCTGGTTAAATTATAGTATATCCATTCAATGGAATTCTATGACATCGTCTAAAGAAAAATTGTATAAGCACTATCATGGCTGATATGGAATATTATTTAAAGAAAAAGCAAAGTTTAGATACTGAGTTTCATATACTAACTTTTTTTTTTTAATTTATACATACAAGCTGGGGTACAGGCCAGATGCGTGGGGCGGCGAGAGGGTTCACCAGAGACAGAGCGGGTAGCAGAACAGGCAGATCAGAAATACACTGCTGAGGGGAGCAGCGGGCAAGGCAGGAGAGGTCTGCCGCGCCATGTGGGATTCTCCCTGGCTGGGCGTCGAACTTGCGTTGCCGCTGCCGATAGCTCCACAGCACAGCGCTCAACCACTGCGCCACCGGGGAGGCCCTCATATACTAACTTTTATGTAAAAATGAGATACAAAGAAAACTGACCCAAACTTTTGTCTCCGTCCTCTGTCAGCAGATCTTCAATTCTAAGACTAAGTAAAATATTTAAATTATGAATTCAGACAGGTAATTGGTGTGGGTGCTGACCTATAGTCAAAATGACAAGTCCAAATGTAGCATTTTTGCCATGGGTTTTTCTGATTTTCTCTCTGTGTGGTCTGTGCTTCCTGACAGCTTCCTCCTTCATACAAATGGGCCTATCTCAGAGATTACATTGAGAATTACCTTAAGTGCTGCTGCCTTCGTATGTAGGTAAAAGTACATCACCAATCTTAAAGGTACTTGACACCACATAATGTTTTATGACTTTTGGAAAGTCACATTATTTTGATGGTAACTATTTTATGGTGTAACTCTTTTATCGTGATTAGGAACATATTGCTTTTCAGTGACTAGCCCCTATATTCACCCAGCCCCTAAATTCAAGAGAGCAGTATTGGGTACTTAACTGAAAAAATAGTAACCTGAAATAAGGAAATAGTAATGTTTCCATGCTTTTAAAAAATATAGAAAAATAAACCTCTTATTGAACTTGAGATGCTTCTGTCTGTTAAGTTGAAGAGATTTTCACAAGGAATTTTCAGAAGTAATTTTGACTTTGTGAGTGTTTTGTTTTATACTCTGACTTAAGAAATTAACCTCCTCATAAAATCCAATCCCACTTTGCTATTTTGACACTTCTTTTGTCTGAAAGTATTCATTAACATTTCACATAATTGCCCTGTTTCCAGAGCAAGTCTATAATTTACTTCAGACTAAAGACTTCATAATGCATTTCCCGTAAAGTCCACCCTGTCTACCACTAGTTGAGGTCTTAGTCATGGGTTTGAAAGATTTTTCTGCCATGGGTCCTGTCTTGTTGGCCATCTGCAACATTAAAAGGTGATCATCAGTTGTGGCCATTTATAATGTCTACAGTCTTTCAGTCATTGTTTCTCTTTTAAACTTTGTCTCTTCTGAATTTATACTGCTAGTGATTATTGCCAAGTCAACATATAGGACTTTAAGCAAAACTCATTAGAGTACATTGATAACTTGGTTTTTACCAAGATTGTCATTTAAATAAGAATCTAATTTTGATAATAAGATGCAAATAGGGAAAAGTCACGATAATGTACCTATGAGAACTTATATTCTAGTGAAATGTGAAGCCAAAGAATGGATTCATGGAAACAAAGGTATTTTACTTTTTGGCTAAAGAATAAATTGCACAGAGCTTCAAGAAGAGTTTTTCTAAAATCAGGTATACATACTTTTCTCCTGAGGAATTAATTATGGTAAACGCTTTCACTTTATTCTTTTCAACTGACATGTCCTATTATTACTTTTGTGTATGTCCAAACAAATTATAATTTGAAATGTTTTTTTGTTTTTTATTAACTTTATCAAGTTATTAATCATATGGATAATACCGGTGGTTAGCCTATAGAATTGTAACTAATAACTTTTATAGATATCTTTATTTGATTCTTTGAGAGAAAAGGGTTTATTGGCCACTCTATAGGCTATATGTATGTATGTGTATACACACGCGTGCGTGCACACACACACACACACACACACACACACACACACACACATACACTCTCCAAGAAAGCCATGAGAAAAACTCAGTCAGTTACTCAGTGGTGGATATGGCATCCAATATACCTAAGATCCAGATGCTGGGTCTTTAGTTTCTTTTCTTCATATTTATAACTTAGTATACTAAATCTCAATCTTAGTACAAGCAGTCGTAGTAATGTTTATATTCAGGCTGTTTGATTTCTGGTATTTGCCACATGTTATAAAATGATCTTTGTTGGCTCCTAAATCAGAACTAGTGTGACCAACTTATCTGATAGTTTACACAAACTGAATAGAATTGTTCATTTTGTGCTGTTATTTATACTTCATTGTATCCTTTCTAAATCAAGACTAGTTTGACATTCTGCAGTTGGATTTTCTTTATTCTGTGCTGGTATATGATATAATATGGCACTTCACCCAAGAGATTTATTTTTTGTACGATAAATGAACATGTTCCATCTTAATAAGATTTGTGAAAGACAACCTCCCATTAATACATTTGTGTGTATATAATTACAACTAGTAAATTTTGATATATTGTTATTACCAACCTTAAAACTATAGGCATAATTCTATTTTGTCCATTCAGGGAGACTGTTTAAGGTAAGTCATCAACATTTCTAAAATAAAAAGAATAAAAATTTCACTTTTTATTTGAAACTGCTAGCCAGTTATTGAATTGCTAGCAGAGTTGTTCAGTTGTTAAGCTTTGAAATCTGCTATTACTACAAGTACTGGTTTAGGCTACAGATGTGGAACATTTATAGACTGACCCTAGAAATATCACTGAGTAAAAATGGCTACTTCCAGCTCTCATAAGTCATCTGTAGAAAAACAACTTATCTATTTCCCTTCATATTTACATATCTATTATTTTTCTTAAAAAAATCACTACCTTAAAGGTCACCACAATTTCCCATTACTAAATATTTAATGTGCAATGGCACTAGGTGCTTACAGAGGTTATACTTGGCATCCAAATATTAAATTGTATAGTCTTTGTCTGTGATTATAAATAACAAAAAAATGAGTATTGAATTTTAGGTCTGGTGATTAATAGGGTAATAAAAAGAATGAACCAGAAAATCAAAAGATTGTGTTTGCAGTCTATTGTAGCTTTTTTGCCCCCAAGAAGCAGAGCCTGAGCTAAGTCTTTCATGCAAGTGGCTGATTTGGGGAAGTGAACCTGGGGAGTAGGGTAGAGGCCCTAGAGAAGAGTGAAACAAGGAAGGAGAGCTCACCCAAAGGAGTGTTGCTGAGTCAACTATCCCAATGGGTTTCTGGGCTTAGTCCTAGGGTGCTGATAGGGATGCTTTAAGTAACAATGTCCAAGAGCAGTCAGAAAATTCAGTCAGACACACAGAAGAGAGGAGCAACTTGACCCCTACAGGTTAAGATACTGAAGTGAGTCAATATTCTCTCCTTCAGGGTTCTTATTAGGGAGCAGAAAATTCCTGAGACGAGGAAGATACACACAATACAGCTGAGGTGAGATACCAACAAGAGCACCAGGGCAAGGGCACAGCCCGCAGTGGACTCTATCATGGTCAGAGCCCAAAGGTGAGCTGATGGGACATGAGATGGAAAGTGGCAGATTCCTAATAGGATGCACATCTTTGACACCAATTCATTAGATGCATCACTTGTTCACTATCAGCTCCTGCTTCCTCATTCTAAAAGAAACAGTGGGTAATCTAATCTACTTTGTTATCCGGGGTGATCATTAAGGATTTATAAAAGCACACTGAAGCAATTTAATGGAAAACTCACTACAAAACGGAAATAGTTGAGGCTGTCCTATGTCTGAGATATGTAGACAGAGAGAAAATAGAGAACCAAGGGGAGGGCACAGAAAGAACCGAGAAAGCCACGGGAAGCCCCTGCGCCTGTCTGTTAGCAACAATGGGCCGGGAAAGGAAGATTTGCTCTGATGGTGATGAAGGTCACATTTAGCATCTTGGAAAATAAATGTGCGAATTAAACATTCAATTGTCCGCTAATTGGGATATCAGGAGATTGTTTCTTTTTAGAAATACTGATTGAATTGATTTATCAAATGTCTGATATAGAGAGACTATAATATCTAGTCTGCTTCTCAGACCAATTTAAGATCTTTTACATCTTATATTTGACAATTTATATTTTAGTCATGTCTGTCCACCCCTCAGCTTTCGAACTCAAATTTACTTTCTTCTGCCGTATTTTGACAACTGGAAGGCTCCAGTTAGATTATTAATTTCAGTCCTATTTGATCTCTGAGGATTCAGTCAGTAGCTACCTTCCCATCCTCAAATTACAATGTAATTATGCATTTATTTCTTAAGGACTTTTGCAAATTTAGTACGTGTTAAATGCCAATGTTACTTTAAATTCTCCTCTGAGCCTTAATGTAGGTATATATGCATGATAGGTATAGTCAAGGTTAACACTTCCATATGCCATTTCTATCCTAGCAATTTGAAGATATGATGGAGGAACTTTGTAGAGAAGAGCCTAAACCAGTACTTGTAGTAATAGCAGATCTCAAAGCATAACAACTGAACCTCTCTCTGCTAGCAGTGAGTACTATGGAATTACCTGATCTAGGGTCCATTAGATTCAACTTCCTTTCAGGTACTCCTCCTGGAGAGGTCGTGACAAATACATTGCAAGGAAAAGCTTCATAACCTAAAACTCTTGGTGTAGACTTGAGTTGTAGCTTAAATGTAGTAACTTTCTCTGTGAGATAGGCTTCCGAGCAACCCTTGTCTCCTAGTCATTGATATTCTTCAAATTTTTAATTCTGTTTTTACTTTGGCTTGAACAATCACTGCATAGCAAGTCGCTTTGTGTGTGGCATTTCATCCTAAAGCTTCAAAAATGTCCAAAGAATATCTGGTTCTTCTACTTTGAGATTCTGTGAAAGTCTGTTCTCTACATGCAGATGTTTTAGAATCTTGGCTGTTTCCATAAACTAAATTAGAGTGACTCTGATGTACCAGAAGCTATGTGGCGCCTGAGAATTCAAAGGTGAAAGCTGGGCTTGGCTGCATCTTTAAAGGAAGTCCCAGTTTGATCTTAATTCATAATGGATCTTATTAAAGATAAAAATTGGCATGGGTCATTTTGGGGATTCTGGGATGTGAGCAGGGACCACCAGCTCACCTTCCAGTGGGTAATAAAGGCTCATCACAGTTGACTCCTAAGAAGAGGGGCAAGAAAGATGTGGGTAAGAACAGGGAGAAGTTTCCCAAATGCACCCTGTCCTCTCTTCCAAGTGTCTCCATGTAGTAGGACAAGACGCAGATGTGGGATGTGATGCATGAAGGCTGGAAGGTTAGGCAGGGCCAAATGATGAAGGACTTAGTGTGCCTTGCTATGGATGGTATCCTTTGATTGGAACAGATGAATCCTACCATCCTACTGAAGAGTGTGTTGTCCTCGTGAAGTGCCTTTTGTTTACTTTGTGTCTTTTGTTTCCATGCATTCAATAAGCAAATATTGACCACTTACTATGTGCTAGTATATAGTAGGCATAATACTAGTTGTTGAGACTACAAGGGTGAGTAAAGCATGGTCCCTAATATCTACTGCACATGTGTGCACCAGAGAGAGAGAGAGAGAGAGAGAGAGAGAGAGAGAGAGAGAGAGAGAGAGAGAGAGAATATTGTAACAATAAGTGATATGATAGCATAAAAAGGAGGACTGTTAGGTGTTCCTCCCAGGGTGTTCAGGGAAGTTTTACCAAAAAAGGCTATTGTAGGTATGGGTTAACTGTATTTTGTGTAGGGTTACATTTTTTCATGGGATAGTTAGCATCTGCTGCAACCAGCAGCCCAGTTCTCTTTACTATGCAGCAAAGTAGACAAGTCATGGGGCAGTTCCACGCAGGGTGTTGCCACACCAGTCACACTGCTGGTAAAGACCAACACACAGCATGGAAACCTAGAGAAGAGTCAGTGCTTGCCTGCTCCATCATATTATGTCAGTGGCATTCTGATTTGGACTCAGCCTCTGTACTGACCTATATATGGGTGAGGCTTACTTAGAGGAAATAGCACTGTTGTATCTCTCAATAGGTGATAAGTAATGAAACACACCTTAGATTTTACTCTCAGACTCACTGCCTTCATCTTACCTCCCTCTCATACCTACAATGAACACCGAATCTTATGGACTACTTAGCATTCAAGGAAAAGTTTTAGATTTCTAGTAAGGTAAGAATTTTTTTCTAAGTTGTTTATACCTCAAACTTGAAATTGAGCAATTAAGAATGAGATATTTTTATAGTTCTGTTAGGAAAAATAGTGTGATTGTTTAAATTGTTTTAGTGCAAATATCTATAGTGTAAATATGCAAAAGAAATATTGAATAAAAAGATTGTCCTGAAGGATGTTCCTGAAATATTTCCAATAAAAGAACCAAAAATGATTAAATACGAAAGATGAATTCCTTAATGTTCTGATATGACAGTGAAGGAGGAATGAGAAATGGCAGTTTTGAAAGTACTTTGGGAATTTATGTCTGAGGATATGTTCTTTATTTTTTTTATTTTTTTAAAGATAGATTTATTTATACATACAAGCTGGGGTACAGGCCAGAGACGTGGGGCGGCGAGAGGGTTCACCAGAGACAGAGTGGGGAGCAGAACAGGCAGATCAGAAATACACTGCTGAGGGGAGCAGTGGGCGAGGCAGGAGAGGTCTGCTGCACCATGTGGGATTCTCCCTGGTCAGGCGTCGAACTCGCATCGCGAGCTGTCGACAGCTCCACAGCGCAGCGCTCAACCGCTGCGCCACCAGGGAGGCCCGGATATGTTCTTACTTTAAATTGTGCATCTAGTCATACCACAGAGGCTTGCTAGCTGTCCCACAGCTATACCTGTTTCCCACTTTATAGGAAAACAGACAGCTGGAGTAGTGGTTTCCTGGCAGAATTGAATGATCTTTGAATTCTAAAACAAGAAACTGAAGTCTGCTGTATGTTTGCACTGTCTCAAGGGAGAGTCCTTTAATTTATCTCATTGTAATGCTTAAGAAAGGATTCAAAAAGTTAAGATTTAATTCTCATTAGGTTCTATTATTTGAGACTTTGGCTCTAGGAAAGAAATACTAAAAGACAATTTAGGTTTTTTTGTATGCAGGGTACTTGACAACGCAAACTGAGATTCCCATTTCCCAGAAACTTGAAGGAAATCATTTGTTCCCTGAACGGCCGACTGGTACTATCTCCTGCATATTAGAATTAAAAGATGTAATAAAGTGTAGCAGTCAAGGTCATATTCGCCACTACCAAATAATCCTTAGTGATAATAGGAGCTTCCTTATCAAGCAGTGTGTTATTCTTTGAGCCTTAGTTTCCTAACCTATAAAATATAGTAGATAGGAATTTCCAGGTTTGTTGTGAAGATCGTTTATTAAATTTTTTAGCAAGGTGCCTGGTATGTAGGAAGTATTCAATAAATATTGATTATTGTTATTTCAGAATATAGATGTAAAAGACAATTTTATGATCATATCATTAGTGTCCTAAAAGTTCGATGGCTCTAAAAGTACAGATGAAGGATCTGCCCAGTTTCAGCATGAAGCCCACCAGCAAGCTCTTTCTATTAGTTGGCTTGTGCTAGGGAAGGCACCATTTGCTGGATTTAGGCCTCTCCAGAGGCCTAAAGACCACAGCTGTATGTATTTTTGATAAATCAACTGGGATTCCTGAGCATACCCTCCTTGCTGTGGTCAGTAATCAAATGTACATCATATAGCAATATATTAAAGGTGTTTTGCAAATATGAAATCTTGCCATTTGTGACAACATGCATAGAAATGGAGGGGATTATGCTAAGTAAGTCAGAAAAAGACAAATAGTGTGTGATTTTACTCATCCGTGGAATATAAAAAAATTAAGCAAATGAACATACCAAAACAAGACCTTGAAATCTGATTGAAAAACAGAAGCTACCAGAAGGGGACAAAGGGAAGGGAAGGGTGTAGAGTGGGAGCAAAGTGGAGAGGGGACCCAGTGGACAATAATGCGAGATTATTGTGGCTTTAATGATATGCTAACATCCACTTGTAGAGGTGTGAATCTATATCCCTAAAACATACAGTGTGATAAAACAACAGTACCTCAATAAACATAAATTTTAGATTAAAGCTGTTTTTCCCTTAGAGGCTGGCCAACCAACTGGAAATTCCCATAAGTTTGCCTAAGAGTGGAAACTTTGTTCTGAATTTTTGAATAAATCTCTGTAACTGACATCTGAGTTATAGAGAGATTCATTGGTCACTGAATCCTGTGAGTAATGCTGCCTGAGCTGGGATCCCAGGTACGTGCTGAAAGCAGACAAAGCCAAGTTCCCGGAAGCCCACCTGTCCTTCCTTTTTTCTATCAAGCATGACTCCTTAACTCCACACTTGGCTCCCAGCAATCCCCTTTTCAAGAAGTCAAGGATTGAGGCAGAGCCATGGCATGATGGGAGTTGTAATCCTAGGACCCCGGGATCCCTTTGGCATGGAAGTGGGAGTGGAGCCCAAAAAACAGTCGTGGGTAGAGTTCATTCAGGACATTCTTTCCCCCCAACACATGATCTTCAAAATACGCGGTTTGTTTCATCTTGTTTTTCTTTTAAGATAGACCTTACTCTTGGAGGCTTTCTTTTCTCTAGATCTTTATTCTTAGCAAGACTGAAAATGTCTTGCTAAAAATGTCTGAAAATGTCTATTGCTTCTCTCTATTGAGGAGTAAGATGCAGTAAACAATTGTGATTTCATCTTTTCAGTTTCTCAGTTTCTCTCTGTAAAAACAGTTGCATGTCCCTTCAGAGGCTTATTTTTAAATTCTGAGTAATGAGAATTGATTTTCCTATGCCCTTGATCTCGGACTCTTGTATAATTGCGATCACTCGTTATCGTCAATTTAGAGTTCAGATTACTAATCCCCAGCCAACAAGCTATTAATACATAAACTGGATATGTGTAAGTAAATGCTTGTAGCCTTATTACTTCAACACTTTTAACTTTTAAACTTTAACACTTTCTATTTCCAGTGAGATATCTTCTCCGTAATCATCAGTTTCTGTCCTCCATCCCATCTTTGACAAATACAGTCCTTGTTATCTAATTTAACCTGGATTAGAGGTTACAGAGAACACCTGTAGAGAAAATTCTTTTTGCCTCTCTTTCTTCCCCATTCTCTATCTACCTTAACTGTAATCACTAAAATGTCCTGTCAGTTTTACAAAATCAGTGGTACTAAGAGAGACTTTGGCATATCAATCTATAGGATAAGGTTCAACATCATTTTAAATTAGGGAGGTAAGGATTTCTTCACTTGGAAGATATCATTCACACTAAGTTTAGTTCCTTATTGAATAGTCTATTATTGCTGCAGGGCAGTGAGAGGGGCACCCCTGAGCCCCCAAACCTGCCTGTTCTAAATAGGTTCTTGCTATCCATTGCATCAAGACAAAACATATAAGACCTTTAAGGAAAGGAACTTTATTATTTTTTAAGATTTATTTATGCATAGAAGAACTGGGGTATAGGCCAGAGAGGAAGGGGGTAAGAGGATTCACCAGAAACAGTGGGGAGCAGAACAGGCGGATCTAGTAAATATAGATCACATATAATTCTAGAGTTTCTTTGAGATTCATAAAATGCTAAGACAGTATAAAAACACTATTTCCAGACCTAGTAGGTTATTGGAAAGATCATCTCTACTTACTGTGTGTGGACTATATGCCAGACATTGTTTTAAGCACTGTTATACGCATTGATCTGTTTAAATCTTCAAGCCACCCCAGAACTTTTTATCACTGTTTCCAATGTCTGATGTCACAGAGCTAAGTGTAAGTGCCAGAATCTATCTCCCAACACTTTTCTTCCTTGTTGGCCTACCTCAACAAGGTTTATTATGTTATGCTTATGTCCCTTTTGCCCTGATGTTATCAGATATAGATAGCTGGTCATGAAATGACAAGTTATGGTCTACATTATGCTCTTTCAGTTGCCATACTTACTTCTGAACAATTAAATGCCAGGAGCTTTTGTCTCCACGGTATGGGTTTAATATTTATCAGTGAATGGGGGTATATTCAAAATATTTATTAACCCTTAAGATGATGATAGTAGCCAGTCAGTGGGAACACCTGCCAATAAGAATGTACCCAATATTAAATAGCCAGTTGGGGCATACAGCTATAATTGATTAAATTAATTAAATCAATTCATGCTATGACTCATTCATCCATGATGTATGTAGGACTCAAGAAATCAGCAGCTAAGTCAATCATTAACAATGTACATTATGTTTCAAAATATGAGACCAACCTTAAGGAATCTGACAAGGAACCCATAATTAAATCTACAAGACAAGTTCTTCCTGCATGTTGTATCATTTAATCTGGGTTTGGAAATTGAAGATCTTCATTCTATGAGGGCCTTCATAGAATGTCGTACTTAGACATTCTTTCTTCTGTCACTTTTAGCATTAAAAAAAATCATTTTTAACAAGAAGATGCAAGCAAAATAAGAATTCTGCGTGTTAAGTGTCAAACACATGTTAACACTTTGTGGTCCGCTCACATATTAGTACATGTTTTTGTCACCAGTATCAGGTGGCCGCTCATGTATTAATACGTGTTCATCTAGTCCCCAGTTTTTCACGCCACAGTGGATTTATTTGGAACTATTAGGAGCTATTTCTTTGATCGTGCTCAGTCTAGAAGCTTTACACATTGTTTTGGTGAAAGTGTAAGGTGTTTTATAGAGATATTACAGTGTTTTTTAATATCCAGTAGTTCAGGAGTTGTGTGTGTTTTATTGAATGCTTATACCATTTATGCGGTGGCACAGAAAATGGCCGGCCCCAAGGGCTGGTAAATTTAAAGGGCACCGGCACACAAAGTGTTAAGCAGCTAAACAGTGAAGCCCATCCTTCCTCCAGTACAGGCTTCCAATACAGCTTCAGAAAGTCCTTGTTCATTCTTAACTCTTCTCATCAGCCTTACCACAAACTGGAATATGTCTCTTCTGAAATTTTAATTCTAATTTGTGACTATCCTAATTTTGAATACTTCCGTAGTAATCTCGCTCTAATTTAGGTTATTCTCTTTTTTTAAAATCTGAGTTTAGAGAAATATCCTAGTCCTAAAAAACTGATAGTTACCTAATCCTGGAAGTGATATCTTATCACTTCTGTTGTATTATGAACTTCAGAAGTGAGTCATGAGATTTAGTTTAGATTCACAGGAAGGAGAGAGGACATCCCAAGGGTTTGAATTCTAAGAGGCAGATCACTAGCACCTATTATTTATCGCACATACAAGGCTAACACACACATGTGCTTGGACAGACACAAGGCACAGTCAAGATACAAGTGACTGACCAAAACCTGTGGTATATGAACACTAGAAATGAAGGCCAAAATTTTTAGAACTTTTAGAAACATAGCCTGAGACCATATTTTGGTATCTTAAATTTTATTTTGAAGAGTTTGTGTTCTGTGGGCAACGTGAATAAATTGGATATTTGAGGATGATAATAAAATGTTCAAAACATGTACCTGCGCCATGTTCTCTATCCTCCATGACATGTAGAATGAGGTAAATAGCAGGCGTTTTATACTTAGCTCTTGCCACTTGATAGGAATTTGTAATAAATTGTTCAATTTCTTGCTACAAAATCTCAGCTATAAAATGGACATATTAGTATATATTTTATTGAGTTATTGCTAGGATCAAACACTATAAAAGAATGTTTATAATGTACTAAGCAAATTTCCTGCCACATGGCCAACAATGATTAAGTAACTTCTATTAATTACAATGTAAACCACAGGGAAACTTTGTGTATGTATAGGTGAAAAGGAGGGCTATTGTTGCTTAAGTAATCTTTGTGGGCAGCCAAAAATGAGATCTTTGTGAGGTCGATTTCTTTTTTTTTGGTTGACTCTATTTACTTTATAGATCTGAGTAATCACCTGGAAGGCACGAGCACACAAACCACATCTCCCTAATTGAGACTGAAGTGGTCACACCTGGAGAGGCCCAAAGTCTAATTGGCTTGTTGGTCTCTTTAAGGTGCTCACAGCATGGAGTAGGAGGAGAACTTGGACAGGTCTCAGTTCCACTCCATTATCTTTGAGACTGAGCAATTTACTTAATCTCTGAATCTCCATTTTCTCATTTTGAATGGAGATAGAATAGGGACTTAAATGGAGACTATTATAGCTTATAACTAATTATCCAGTCTTTTAACTTATTTTCAAAGATATATCTCCTTAGAGAGGCTCTCTTTTTATGGTTTTACTATAGTTGGTCTGATAGAATTTTCTCCCCTTTTTTAGTTTATACTCCATTAGCCCATTATTCTCAACTAGGGAAGAGAGAGGGGTTTCTGGAAAGGGAAAATCTCTTAATCCTCCCCATGTTTTCCTATAGTTAAGAAAGAAATTGATGAGTTTATTATCATAATTTTGAATTCTCCCTCTTAGAATCTTATTTATCCTCTGACTGTTTTACCCTTTGAGCAGTATTATAAGATACCTCAGCCTCCACATTTCTCCCCAAACTGAGTTGACAGCATATTTAGGGGCATTCAAAACTACATGTTCCTTGGAACTTGTCATTAGCTAACTTTTTGTACCTCTTCACATCAGAAGGATGGCTATCAGAAACATACTTCTCCCTAGTTAACACTTTGTGGTCTGCTCATGTATTAGTACATGTTTTTGTCACCAGTATCAGGTGGCCACTCATGTATTAATACGTGTTCATCTAGTCTCCAGGTTTTCACGCCACGGTGGATTTATTTGGAACTATTAGGAGCTATTTCTTTGATCGTGCTCAGTCTAGAAGCTTTACACATTGTTTTGGTGAAAGTGTAAGGTGTTTTATGAGAGATATTACAGTTTTTTTAATATCCAGTAGTTCAGGAGTTGTGTGTGTTTTATTGAATGCTTATACCATTCATGCGGTGGCACAGAAAATGGCCGGCCCCAAGGGCTGGTAAATTTAAAGGGCACCGGCACACAAAGTGTTAAT